>JAOVVF010000042.1:7418830-7447122 GCA_028565595.1 Duopalatinus emarginatus | reverse complement strand
TAGTAAACTGTATTATAACAAAACAAATGTGTCAATCAGAATAAGCTTAAAATAAGTGTCATGGTGTAATAGCACTTGTTCCCTAACCCATGATTCCCATCTCTGTTGGCATCTTCATTAGCACTGAGCTGGCTCACAAGTAACAAGTCCACTGGCTTGCAGGAACATGCAGTGTGTATAGTGTAAAGCTCCTTGAATCTGTCAGAGGGGTTCTGATAGTTCAGCATGTTCACCATTTCCCACGTAACCTGGTCCAATTGACTAAAACCTTAACTGCACATAACAAATCCGTGGACCATTTTAAATGGGTGCTTTGGCAACCAAGCAAAGATTTGGTAATTTAAAATGGTTATATTTGATTTGCCTAATGGATATGTGATCTGATATGATCAACCTGTTTGTTCTCTTCTTCTTCTTCTTCCTAATCCTAATGTTGATTGTTGAAAACAGGGCACCAGAGGAGCATCAGGGAGCTTTGATATCTTTAACAGAATCTCTTGTTTTGGTTCTCCCACATCTTTTGTGATATTTCTGCACGTTCTAGCTACATTAGATAATAAAACAAGCTGGAGACAGCTGTACCACTGGCTTGTTAGCGAGCAAAGAAAACATCTCCGAATCCCCTTTTATAGTCATTATGTTCTTTACTAATGTAATGTAATTGCACATGCCAGCTTAACACAAAATCTAGCATATCGAGGATGGATCATGGGATTTTACTAATGTTGACAGTGTGATCTCGCGTGTTAGAGAGGAAGAAGATGAAGGCAAAACGGAGATGGTTACCACATGGCTGACACATCTGTCGTAGCATGAGGAGGCACATGTGTCTTTGTCCACATGAAACACTTTGTTGTCCTGTTGCGCATCCTGTGAGAACATTTGTAAATGTGTGCAGCAGCCAGAACTACATGCTGAACTTGCTGAATAAATATAGGAGTGAAGAAATGTAGATAACTCGGTGGATTTTATGTGACAGGGACATACACATACGAACCTTTTACAAGAACTAATGAACTATTTGCGTTGCAGATGAGATGATTTCTCCAGTATACAGAGTATTCAGGCAAAGCTGATTGGTCAAACACAAGCTTTAAATATTGATACAGTTGCATGTTATTATATTACTGGTTTATAAATGGACACTGATTTAGACCTCATATTTACACAATTGATTTATTTTATATAATAATAATAATAATCATAATAATAATAATAATAATAATCACAATAATAATAATAATAATAATAATAATAATAATAATAATAATAATAATAATAACAACAATAAGAGTAGTAACAGTAATAATAATAATAATGATAATAATAAAAATAATAATAGCATTTTAGTGCAAAAACAAACTTGTGGCTGTTTTTTTTATTTAGTTGAGGCTTATCTTTGATAAACACACTGACCACCGATTTGGATAACACCGTTCAGTGACCTAGTTTAACTATGTCACTTTCCTATTAACTATATTAGTTAAATAATGCATAGTAGTTTCTGAACGATACTGTTCAGGTCTTATCAGGTCTTTAAGGGTTAAAGCGGTACTACAGTGCTTCTAAGGGCTGCGGTTATTTATAGTGCACCTTTAACATTTTATTTTGAGCCGTACATGTAAACATTCTTTGTTGTCAAGGCGATCGTGCAGGCGGCCAGTGAGTAGCCATGTGTCCCTGTATGGCAGCCGTATTTCTCACCCCGGCATTAACCTTTTAAACTCACTGAATTCCTTGTTGAGTCCAGTCTTATTTCTTTTAGTATTAACAGCTTCTTTGTAGTTACTGATGAGAACTGAATAATAAGCCATGAGTTTAAGGGAAGAGGTAGTGCTGTCTGCTTTCTGCCAGTTTTAAGTCTAACCAACATCAAATTCATCATGTTTATAGATCGCATGTTTCAACTACCTGACTTTCTTGCCTTATTTCATCATAGGGCTGGTCGATATGATCTCAAATCAGTATCACTTTTAATTGAACATTTTTCCTTTATTATTTTAACATATATTATTATTACTATTCTTTTGTTCCTAGTTTACTAACACAGATTGTGCTAAAGTATTAAAGCTAGATAAATTTATTTTCTAATGAAACAGTGCAAATCTTTATGATAAAAAAATGGACACAAACACACATGAACTATTTATGGTTATTTATTGAATATTTTGATCACCTAAAATGAAACACCTTACGTAAAAGGTCACATTTTGGTTTTAATGCAAATAGAAAATTCTTAATAATTCTAAATAACTTGCACTTTGCATTTTTCTGCAATATTTGCATTTTTCTTTTTTCCGTTTTTGTTCGATGAAACAACAGACACCACTTTTTTTCTTTCTTTTTTATAGTACAAGCTGCGCACTCAGTTTCGTATTTAAGTTCACCTCAATGATGCTCACTTAATGAAGACTGGATGGTGTTGAGTGAAAATGATATGTATTCTCAAAGAGACAGTATATGAACACCGCAGCCTGGAGAAAGGATTAGGAGAAATAAAATAAAAATAAAAAATAACCAACATGTGCAAGATCATGTTGATTAAAGGGTCTGAATATCGGTTTCGGTTATATTTTGATTAATTGCCCGGCCCTCTTACATCACATGTTTATCATATTTGCTGGAATAGGCTTGTACCAGAATTCAGTGTCTCACTTCAAAGAAACCATTATAAATGGTCATATCATGAAGGTACCACCTGATATAGTGAGCAAAGACCCGTGAACCATAATGGCCGTTTTAGATGCTCTGACTTCAAAGATTAAATGGGTTGCTGATTGGCCATTGTGTGTCATATCTTACTGCAACAGATGTGTGGCGTGTGAGTTGAGACATATTCAGGTATCATGGTTAATAAACGCTCCACAACAAGCGTGCAAGGAATGTTTCCGTGTGACTTCCATGCGCACATTCCCGTTTTTGCAAGCACTTTTAGTGTTTCGTTACCGTTTAAAAGCTTGTTGTATAATGCTGGGCCCTTGTCAGAAAAATGGGAAAATATTTTGAAAGGCTGTTATAGTGACATGTACATCTGCAAGACTATTTATTTGACAGTTCATGTTTAACCTTCATCACTGAATAGATAAGATTCCAGGTCAGTGCCTTTTGACAACCCGAGCTATTCCCAGAACACACATCGTCTTTCACAAGCACAGATCCTAGTCGTGACATTTCAGCCCATGTTAAGTGGCACATTGCAAATCTGTGTACATTTTATTCTAAATCCACCGGTAAGCCTCAGAAAGAAACAGGCCCAAACAAAATCCTGCAGTGAGGCATATACAAAGCTCCATCCTGCACGTTAGCATCCACACGCTATAGGAGCATGCTAAATCTTGCCTTAAAAAATGAGCAATGGCATCTCTCAAAACTAAGATAATTGAGTTACTTAGATGTGGTCTGTTCACTCTGTTTATATTACTCCAATTCACAGTTGTTTTACTTAAAAAGTTTACTTTAAACATAAGCATTATAATGAACTTAAACAATTAAGTACAATTAACTCCTGATAATTAATGTTTTAAGCTTTTAATACTTTACTAATGGGTTTGTAAAAGTTTTAATATGTAATATTTTATTGTAAATTGTTGTAACTGAACATCATTGACAACATTTCAGTTATATGAACTCGTTTCTTATCAATATGCTGATAATGCTTTGGCATTAGGAAACATTTCAAAGTTAATGTCAAACAATCTTCCCAATGACATCTTATACATCTGTAACAAGGATGAACTAAATGATCCATCAAATCAGTACAAAACAAAACAGACAAACAAAAAACAGTGCTTATGTCTCAAAATAAGAGACAGAGTGAGAGAGAAAGAGAGAGAGAGAGAGAGAGAGCCCGCATTTTTGTTCACAAGTACAAAAGCCCTGGACATCTATAACAAGCAAGCTGGTTAACAGTTATTAAATTCTTTCAAGTAACAACTATAAACTAACAACAGTGAAGTAAGCGGAGAAAAAAAGGAACGTTTTTTGGAATCAATATTTTGAGCAAATGAGTAAAACCAATATATAATCACCAAGTGCTGCATACGATTGTGATGGAGAAACAAAATTTCTCCTGACACATTAACACACCATCCTAGCTCATATTTTATGTATTCATGAACTTTATTTATAGGCAGCTAATTGGGCAAAGCCAGATTAAACGTTAAAATAACTTACCTCCTTTCTTGTAGTTTAGTGTGACCACTCAAGGTAAAGATTACATATCACATGCTAGATAAATCCTAAAACTTGTTATTTTGTGTATTTATAACTCAAAATGTTTTTTGAGTACTTATAGTAAAATGTAAAAAATCAAGTAAAGCTTATTAATGATTCCGCATTTGTCTATTTGAAGACAACATCAGGGTTTATACAATATACAGATCAAATATAATATACAGATTATCTCACAGATTCGTCAGAAAAAATGTCTGAGCTTCATATATCACAACTCATCCAGTTCATCCAAACTGAGAACTGAAAGTCTCTATTATTTTATTTTAGGATAATGATGCATTTGAAGTAAACAGCTGGAAGGGTTTTAAGTTTATTTTTTATTATATGTATTTTGCATTATTTATTATTGTTCTCATAACCTACAGTCATAAACTAAACATACATGAACATTTTGGATAACTCAACACATATTTTTATAAATAAGACCCAGGTTGAGGTTAGGACAGAAGCTACACTCGATTGTCCAGGCTTAATGTGCATTTCTAAGGCTGCATTCTCGACATGCCCTTATTTATTACTATAAAGAAGAGCTCACTCCCTGGGTTATGGGGGTCAAAGTAATCTAGTAAGCGGTGTGCATGCCATTTCTAGAAGATCCATGGTGAGGTGATGAGGAAATAATTATTATATTCAAAGCTTGTTGAAATATATACTTCAATGCCTTGTTGCTGATCTGTAGGAAACGAATATGGAGTATAGGGGTTCATTGGGTTGTAATTATTTTCATTATCTGCCACATAATAGTCCTATCCTTTCATTCTCTTTCTCTCTCTCTCTCTCTCTCTCTCTCTCTCTCACACACACACACACACACATTCTTTTTCAATAGTCAAAGAATGGTAATTGTGCTGAGAAACTCCCATCGTAAATCAGCTCACAGCCAATTTGTCTGCTGTTGTCTGGAAAGGTGCTTTTAGGCATCCTGTAGTGTTCGGGGGAAGAAAGTTACACCCAAGCTAAAAAACTCTGACAAATACAATGAACATGCAACTTTCTTTTTTTTTTTACAATTCTTAATGTAATAATGTACATTTTTTCATATACTTGTGTAGCAGTTTAGCATGTAACTGCAATAGCTATTTTACTGAATGTACCTCAAACACTTTCAGGCACCATGCTGACCCTGTTTGTAGCATCAGGATTGCAAATACCCAAAGACAGAGAACTCCATCAGTAGAACTCCATCTCTCTTTAACCGTGGGAAGGAATCAGCCATGAATCATGCATCTCTTAATGCAGTTTAACACGTTCATGCCTCACACTATATGTTTGCCTTATAGAGCTCCGTCTCTACAATACGACATTGATTACTGTGGTACATTTGACACTCAGTGAGAGTCATAAGTGATATTTTGGGCTAAAAATAGGTGTGCACACATAGTGCCAGTGTAGTGCCAAGAAATATAAATAAGAATCTTTTCATTCATTATCAAAACTATCAAAACAGAGCTTACAGCCAGGACAAAATAGGATCATAATGGCAAAATCACGGCAGTTCTGTTGCTGCTGTGTGTGAAACAAAGCATTTTAATCACGGCTCCTTACAGTTGTGAGAAGGATTAGGAGATTTCAGAGCTGCTAATTAAAGCCACTGTAACTCTGCGTATTTAAGCAAGCCAGATTGAACTAGACACTGTAGTGCACCTCCTCTTCCTTTTCTATGTGGAATGGCTGTTTTGAGCTTCAGCTGATTTAACAGAACAATAGCAAAGATACGATTAGGCTTTTAATAGGCCTCTGAGTGGGTAAACCAGAGGGAGGGAATGAAATTGTGTGTGTCTGTGTGTGGTCTTCCTACAATATCTTTGTCCATATGTAAGTTGGCGGAGTGTAAGATTACAGATGGCTGTATATGGTGGCTCTCTAACTGACCTCCTGTGGTGCCTCATTACAGAAGGGCTCATTCTAATGTATGTAAGTTTTTTTTTCCATAGCTAAGGAAAGCAGCAAATTATCATTGTAAAGGCCTCATAGGGAGTGGGTGTGGTGTGACAGCCCTGGAGCTACACTGTCTCCTCTCAGCTGTGTACCATGACACATTTTGGCCTTGTTCCTTTCATCCTTTGCTCCCTAACTGGGTTTTCTCCAAGGGTGAAAGGTCAACCTAGTGACTTGGATGGCCAGATGATTTGCCTTTCGCTTATTCAGCCTTTTGGTGTCTTTTTTTTTCCTGTCCTTTTGTTTTCTCAGATCATTCCATCTCTATAATTTCTCTCCAGGTCTCATCCTATAATTTAAAAATCAGATATGGAGCATGCAGCAGGGCTGGACAATGTGGCATCCATTTCAGCAATAAAAAGCCAAAGGATACTAGTCACAAATCATGGCCTTTTTATGAGCCATTCACCAACTCCTATTTGTGAGCAAGGCTATTGTCTCACTCCTGTTCTCATCCGTAGCCGCTCTGTCGTTACTCTCCCTGTCTCATATGCCTTCTTCGTCACTTTTGCAGTTTGGATATGGGGGAAGTGTTGGTGGGTGTATAAAGTAAGATTTAAACTGATCCTGCTCATTATTAACTATGCAGTTGTAGCTAATCCACTTAATAATATATGTAGAGCAAGGCTAAGTGGTAGAGTCGCCACGGAAACGGCCAATCTGATCCCTTAGGAATGTCAGTGTGTGAGCATGTGTGTCTGTGAGCGATGTGAAATAAGAGAAGAGTGTATATAGCAGTATACAAAGAGAGAAAACAGTCACACGCACTGTAGCTGGGAGGAAGGAAAAGTCGATTTTTTCTATCTAGTTCAGACATCTGCACTGATTTACTGGAGACAAATATCCCACTTCCCTGTGATATGTTATGTTATGTACGTTAGCTGCAATCTGGGCCATCTTTAGGTAATTGGGGTCAATTGTTTTTAACTCAGCCTGCATGTCGGTCTACATATGTCTAACCCAGGCTGTGGTGGCTCAAGTCTTTCTTACCCAACAAAGACATAAGCTTGTACACCACTGATTGCAGTAAAATGCCCCAAATTCCCCAAAATGCCACTTTTACCTGTATGATCCTGTGTGCTCCATGGTCGCTGTATCATAACTGCCCCAAATTGTACTGTGCTGCAACGTGTATGTGACCAAATCTTTTTGTGTCTCATTTGTCTTCTATCGGTTGATCTCAAGACATAGTCTCAACAGCCTGACCTATTATTTTAGATGTGGCATTTATCTGAGGATGTTGTGGTAGCTGGAAACTAGCTTAACTAATGAGCAAATGTCAGTCTGTGGAGTTATTAACAGATTTGGTCATTGTACAATGCCAGTTTATGAGCTGGTTGCACCATGAGCTGCCAGAACATGTTCCGTGTCCCTTGGCACAGATTATACTTTTCTCTGAAACTTCTCAAAAACTGCTTTTTTAGAATATTGTGTCGGTTGCTGGTTTGATGAGGGTTGAGCAGAGCAGAGTCCAAAAACATCAATCCAATCTCTCCCACAATTGTTCCGTTCAGTTGAGATCTGGTTACAGCAAACAGCAGGAGTGGGTATAAGTGAACTGGGTAATGTGGGTATAAGTGAACGGGGTAATGTTTCTTACTTATTTTACTGGGCAAAAAAGAAATCTGGCCACAGTTTTTAGTCAGTGTAAAACAAACCTAGAGAACAGTAACTTACAACCTTAGTGTTGCTGGTTAGTCAAATAAGCACACTTTACATTTATGGCATTTGGTAGATACATCCAGACTTATCCAGAGCGACTTACAAGGTTACTGGTAATACAGGAGGCCAATGTAGTGTTAGTTGTCTTGTCCAAGGACCCTTATTGGTGCAGCACAGACTGGCTGCCCAGTCCGGGAATCAAACCCAGGTCTCTGACATGGGAGCCAATGATGTTACCATTGTACCACACCAACCACCGCCTTGCCTTTTATAAAGCACTTGAGTCACATTCGATTCTGATAGTAGACATGGAATTATCTAACATATATTTATGTATGTGGTTTAATATTCACTAGATCAGCTTACAGTCTGGTGTTATCTTTCGGGTTATCTTCCTTTCAGATCATCTGCCTGCAGGCTATGTAGATGTCCCATTGTGTCAAACACATTGCCACCCTCTTAAAGAATCTATACATCAGTCATCTCGTTTCAGTTCCTCCCTTTCCTAGTCTCTTCCAATCAGAGAGATTACACGTCTAAAGTGGGCCAATTCCTGAATAAAGAGAGGAAAACTTGCAGTGAACTGGTACTTTTGTACTGGGTCATGCATGGCTTTCATTTTACTAAAGAAGAGCCAAGGAAACACAAGCAATGCATAAATGTTAGAGGTATGATAGAGGATAGAGGAAGCACAGAGCATAGCTTGCAGGTGTGTGAAGGTGCATAAAAGAGGACAAGGGTCATTGACTGTCAGTCAAAAACATTTGTAAAGATTATGACCAAAGACCAAAGATGTCCTAACCTGTAGAAAATACATCATGTACACTTTAGAAGATCAGGTTCGTGCTCCGAGTACACTTTATATTTCACTGACAAGTTTGCTGAGCAGTATGCTATGACCTTTTGAGTCAGAGCAGATCTGAACATAATTAAATTCCAATGGGAAACTTTGGACCCATGTATGAGACATAGCTCCCCACTACCATCATCTGTGTAAGAGAATATCTTTCCTCCTGTGTACTGTGCTTTTCAAGATCTCTGCTAAATAGCCTTAACCTTACTAATACACTTTATTTTGTTTTTCCTTTAATTCGTCAACCATCTGTAAACACAGTTATGCAATGAACATTTTCTGTCACGGTATAATAACAGGATTAAATTTTTTTTTTTAAGGTTTTAAAGTACTTTGTGCAAGAAAATGTGCAAGAGGTTGAAACAACAACAATAATAATAATAATAATAATAATAATAATAAATAAATAAATAAATAAATTTATTATTGTTATTATTATTATTATTATCATTATTATTATTATTATTATTATTATTATTATTTTATTATTTTTGTTGTAATAATAATAACAAAGAATAAAGTGTATATATGTGCATGTTTGTGTTCACTTTTACTGAAAGTGTATATGTGTGGAGAGAGGTTTTAAGTGTATAGTGTATGTATAGTCTGTGAAATGAAACTCCTTCTTGGCCTCTCAGTCCTGGCCCCTATGGAGTAGAGATAAGTCATTAAATGTAAGTGAGTTTGTTGACAGGGTCTAGGAAAAGTTTGCAGCTGGTTTGTTGTAATGTCAGTTAAACCTCTTTCTAGGAAGTCAGTGGTTCCTGACTATGTTTAATGCTTAAAAATTCAAACTTCTAATTAAAAGTTCTTCCCTGTTCTTCTTCAGGTAATCGAGCCTGAAGCTGTAAACTTGTGTGTCATAGTTGAAGGAAAGCATGTTCTTTTCACCCAAACTTCAGATCATCTTTCTTTTATTCTGCATGCCCTGTGGGTAGCCAAAAAGACAAATGGGTTCAGACACACACTGGAATCCAAGAGACCTGCACAGCAGGAATGCATGGCCTTATTGAGGACGTGTAATCCTGCTGGCGCAAGGAACAAAGTCTCAGAAAAGGTTTTGTCCTGATCCAGGATCAGCTGTGGTTAGCCATTAGTGATAAGGCTCTCAGCTGATCTCAGTACATTATAAAATGCCAGTTTCATCCAAAGAACGAGGGCAAAACCAGATTACAGCTGCAGGCTTGATAGACAAGAACTAGCCTGAAATACACCACAATAAGACATTACAATTTTATTGGAATTATGAGTGTATTTCAACATGGCACCCTATACATCCACCTTCTAGACTTCTGGTCGCTTTGTCTTTGGCTCCAGTGTTTTCATCCTGTATGACTTAATAATTGTCCTAATGTTTTAAATCTAAGTTCCTCAAAGATATAAGAAAAATGAACAAACAAAGAAACATGTAAATGAATGAATGAATGAATGAATGGCAAAGGGCATCAACATAATATTGGATAAATACATATCAACATGATATCATTTTCTATTCACACATGAGCACTAGGTCACATCAATTTTACAGGGAATTCAATGTTGAAATGTCCAAAATGGACCTAACACACCTGTGATGCTAAAGTATATTACACAAGTACAGCGCAATAGTTTTAACATTTAACATGGAAATGATATTCATGTCTGTATTGGGTCGGATTGGGAATCATCCACACTGGCGACACTGTATGGTCATGTAAGCAGAGCTCCTGGCAGGTACAGCTGGCAGAAAAGCAATAGGCTGGAAGGGATGTGGTCTGGGCACTTTGTGGTTTTGAGGGAACGATAAGTGCTTTGTTACTCAGACATGGGGGGAGGGGGGTGTTTAAAGAGAAAGTGATGAATCGCTGCTATACACGAACACTATATAACACTTAAAGGAAACAGAAAGAGAAAAAAAGGTGAAACTCCTATTCGTCACATACCTTTCTGATCTCCTTTCTCTTTAAACATCTATAGCCATAAATCACTGCTGTAATTTTTCACTTGACCACCACACTGGAACACATGAGTGTATTCCTCTCTAAAACACAGCAGTCAGACACTTCAGGCTTCACATGCTAACAGTGGGCGTTGTATTAATGGTCACACCCGTCCCTTTAGACTCTGTCAATCAACCAGAGAACCTTATTGTTGAGCCATGACTCAAAATGAGACACATGGTTCTGTTAATTGCTTCCATTTAATAAAATCTGCGACTATGATAAGCATGATATTTCACATGATTCTTTTGGTGAATTTGTTAAAGTAAAGGATAACTGGTAGAGTAAAGAAAAGACAATTTAGCCCACATATCTCATAAAAAAAAAAATAAAGGATCCATGTTTAAAAATAGACAATGCACAATTTGATTAAAAGTAATGGACAAGTGTGAGCGTGCATGTGTTTGCTCACGTGTGAAAATTTGTTTTGTATACAACTGCCTGAAAATCACATGTGCACCAGAGGCTCTTTATCTCCAGTCCGAAATTTCTTCTATGTATTACATGCTAACCTCATTGCTTTCTCTTCTTTGGTTTGTCATGCTTACAATTTTAACCTCCAATCGATACTCTAACTAGAATAAAACCAAGGTAGCTGTGCAGCCATGGGCTTGTCATGCCCTTGAGCAAGGCACCTAATCCCTGAACTGCTCCCCAGGCACTGTGAATATGTTATCCCACCACTCTGGGCAAGTGTGTTCACTAGTGTGTGTATTAACCCATTACTGCACAGATGTGAGTACAAGCTCAGCGGTCAATAAGTGGTTTCACTTGCACTTATACACACATTGCTGCACAGTGGTTATATAGCCGTTGGGTTGCCAGTTTGATTCAACAATTAATTTTTTCCCAGACAAAGCAAAAATAGACAGAACCCTTGGATCGGTTCTATAGCATGCAGCACTGAAATATTTGCTTTATAAGACACCTGTGTATAAAGTATTGTGAAAAATGGCTGTGCTCTTACACCAGTCATGTCAGTGTACATTGCACATACGTTCTGTTCTTTAAAATTAATTATCTAGGAGAGTTTATAGAGACTCTTTGTTTTTATTTCCTTTGCGTAAATGACGTAGATGAACTCAGACAAACATATTCTGTTCTATTCCTCACTCTGTCTATGAAGGTTCTCCCTTGGGATTTATTGAAACATTAAGCTGATCTACATGGCAGAGACAAGTCAAGCCTTTGCTTCAGGTTATCTGTATAAACTTGCCTTTGCGAAGGAAGATTGTGACAAGAAGAGGGAGGAAACTGACTGGTGGGATCAGTCTGACATTTTTGTAATAAGGAAAGCTATGTCTATGCAGCTCCAGGGCAAAGAAAACCTGCTACAGTTCACACACCTCAGTGCACGAATGTCCTCTGCAGTGATATGAACAGATTCTACATCACATACCTTGCGCTTTACCTGAAATGTGTTTCTTATTATTCTTATTATTCAGTCTGTATTCAGCTGGTGTGTTTTTTCTTTCTGTTTCTGTACATTGCTCTGTTACGGTGACAATTTCTCATCTTTATACATACAGATTAGTTGTAAAATCCTGGCGGAAGACTTAAGGAGTAAATGTTTAAATCTCCCTCATCCTTTCTGTCTTATGGCTGCCATGATATGTCATAATTAAGCCCCTGCGTTACATCCGTCCTGCCCCCATAATTCTCGCCAGGCCCTTTTAACTACAACACCTAAGCGGAAAAATAAAACAGACCCCTTGAGAAACACGGGCTGCCCGTAATGTTAACATCAAACACACCAGTGGTTTTCAGGAGAGATCTTTTTTTTTGTGTGTGTTGTGTAGTATTGCTTCCTTTTTCTTCTCTTTCTGTACACCCCTCCTGCTTTCTTCTTCTTCTTTTCCTCCCCTCCCTATTCAGCGCCTTGGGCGTATCTCACTGGCTGTCATCAAAGGCAGACTGGCTTAATGGTGTGTAGGTAACTGTGTTGTTAGGCATTCACCCTGCCCAGGACAAAAAAAAAAGGAGAAGAGGAGTTGGTTCCCTAACAAAGGCCATGTCAGACAGGGAGATCTTTTAGCCGGACCACGGCCCTTCGGCGGCCTCTATGAAAGGGGACATTGTTCGGAGGGACACAGAGGGATGAAGACAAGGGGGAAGGGAGAGATGGATGGATAGGGATTTTTCTTCCTCTGTTTTAGGGAGTGAAGGAAGGAAGGTTAATAAAAGTCAGACCAGCTAGATGAGGGCCACCTGTTGAGATAGGAAGACCCTCTTGCTCAGTGTGTGTGTGTGTGTGTGTGTGTGTGTGTGTGTGGTTAAGATTAGTTAAGCAGTGTATTTGCATGGAAATGTCTAGATGAGCATGCTTTTATAACAGAGAGGAAAATCTGACGGTACAACTTTTAGGTTAGGGCTGGATTTGGGTTTAGGTGTAGGCATAGCATTTATTTACTGCACTTATAATAATGCCAGTGACAGGTTTTAACAAAGATAGAGTTTGTGTGTGTGTGTGTGTGTGTGTGTGTGTGTGTGTGTGTGTGTGTCAAGGGATGGAATTTCTCCTCTATTTATGAGAACACAGGAAAGTGCTTTTTTCTTATTTTACCTCCACCCACCACATCATCCCCTATAGAAACATGGGCAAGTGGCAGCACGCTTTCTCCCTAGAACACACACATGCAAATTTACTTGTAGGAATCTAGGATGGTAGCATTTCATTTTATCTGGACTTACTCCCTAGTTTAACTCAGAGCAGGGTGCGCTAACCACAGCTGAGTCAGCTCAGCGAACATCGGTGGTTCAAAGCTGAGGTGGCAAGGGTGTGTGTTTGTGTCTATTTGGCAAGCTCTCTGTTTGTATTAGTCTAGGAGATGAGGAATTTGTCGACTTATCCACATCCAGGGTGTGCACATGAGCACACACACAACAGGTCTTGCACAAACCGACAATATAAACACATACTGTATCTGCAGTGTTTGTACATCTAGTCATACTGTAAAGGTTACACACGCAGTCTTTGTACTTTCACTCTCCAGCTTTCACTCTGTATGTAACAGTGAGTCGAGTCTGAGTCTTCCCCTCAGTCTCACGCTTGGCATGACCTGCCAATAACAGAACAGTGAGACATCCTCCTTCTATTTATAGCTAATTTTGGCAGCTCGGTCAACACACACACACAGAGAGAGAGAGAGACAGAGAGAGGTGGTGATGAAAAGAAAAGACCTGAAAAAACTTACAGAAGGCAAACTACACCAGTGACATCTGGTCAAACACCAACATTTATCCTGTAGCATCAAATTAAAACCCAAAGTTTAACTTTTAAACATTTCTAATTTGAACAGTACTAGTGCTGCGTATTCTACTCAGATCAGTTTTATCTGTATAGCGCTTTTAACAATGGACATTGTCCCACAGCAGCTTTATAGATATATAGGATCTAAATTATATAATGATATAAAGTTTATCTCTAATGAACAAGACAGTGGGGACAGTGACAAGGGAAAACTTTCTGAGATGACAGGAGGAAAAAACATTGAGAAGATCCAGACTCAATAGAGAACCCATCCTCATTTGGGTGACACAGATTTATAAATATAATTCTTAAAAAATTAAATAATTATAATAAAATTATATAATTATTATAATTATATAATATATTAATAAAATGTATATAATTATAATAAAATTGTGATGGAGAAAAAGTACAACTGTATAACAAATCCATTCAGACATAAAAACAAACCTAAACACTATTTACTGCTGATATAGCTATTACTATATTCACCATAATACTATTGTTATTATCATTTTTTCTTGTTTTCTGGCAGAGAAGTGTGTTAGACAAATAAAGATAGGTTATACTTTGGGAATACATAATAACTAAAAATAAAAGTTTAATAACAGTTATAATAAACAGGAAATAATAATAATACTGCTAATAATAATACTGCCAGAATAATTGCCAGAATAATAATAAACAGGAAAACAGGCAACTAGCATATTGTCATGACTAGACTCACAGAAGAATTTCTGTGCTAACACATTAATAGTGTTCAGAGTATACATTACTCTTTGTGTGCTTTATTTGTGCATGTACAAAAGAAAAGAGCACATAAAAAGGCTGCCAGGATCCAGGTGACAGGACTGTGGTATCAGTATATATGAGATGATTGTACAGTATTATACAAAACAGTTTCTATGCTACAATACACTTGTCATTTGTTGACTTGCACTGTGATGCCTGCGTTGAAGCAAAATATGAAATCCTTAATCCCCTGAGGTTTGTGCTGCATTCATGTTTTTTTTTTTGGAGCACTGGCAGACATGTTAGTGCAAGTTATTGTTTAACCCATGAGCGTCTCAGAAATGTCATTAATTTCCCCCCTCACCACAAAATGAAATTACACTACCGGTTGGAACAAAGGCTTCCAGAGAAGATGTCAGTTATGTGCTGTTGATCTACAAACATACACAGTCAGTGAGGAATTCTTTCCAGCTCTGTTTAAAGACGTTCTTAATAGTGAAAAAAGGCAATAAAATAAAATAGCAGCCAAATCCTAAAGGTTGGTCATTATCTCTCAGACAGTTTGCTTTTTCAATACAAAGTCCATACCAAGTACTTTGATAAAAACATCTGTAAAGGGATGTGGTGGCTACTTATTTAACCATTTTTAAAATGTCATCATAGGGTCAAAAGGGGACACCTGGCAACTTTGCCACTACGGATGTGTATCCCACTTGGAGAGGGGGTTTAACTTCCCCCCCGGGTCCTCTCCTCACTTCAAACAGCGTTATTAACACTGTGCTACTTAGCTGTGGTAATTACAGCCTGTAGAGGAGAAGACGCCGCTTCATCTTTCATCAGTTAGATGGAACTTAAGTAGGTAATGTCCACAGCAGCAGCCACGACGCTGCGCTCAGATGAGATGAAACCTTCTCAGTTTCAGACCAGAAACTGTCATCCATGTTGGACTGAATCCAAAACAGTGAGAATAACTGGACATTGTTTGGTATCTAGAATTAACTCTAGATATGTTAACAGAATATACCTGGTCCTTTTAGCAACTTTACATTTATAACATAATCTTCCATCTTCCAATTAATCACCAAGTACAAGCATTATATGTAGAATATATACAATTGGGGAAATTCTAAATATTAAGGTCACTAATTAATATAAATATAACTAACTAAAACTCAATGAAATATTTACAGACCAATAAATATTTCTCAGACATATTATGTCAAAATATTTTAAAATATCTATTTTAAACTTTTACTAAAATTGTAGTTCTAGGCTTACAGTTATGTTAGGATTACATATACACTGAAGTACTGAAAAAACTGGTACACCAGTATAATGCTTGGTAGTTCCTCTACAGGGCATGGACAAGCCTGTGAAAATACCAGTAATGTACCACAACAATACCAGACTGTACCCGTTTTTCTGGTACTACAGTGTATTGTATGCATATATTGTACATGTGATTCCATTTCAAATTAAATATACCAGAGTAAACAAAAACAACCATCAAATAATGTGTAATGGCAGTTGTATATGTTGTCATAATTCACCACTAAATACAGAGAAACTATCTTGTTATCTAACAAGTAATCGCTACATATCTATTCTATATCTGTAGTCTACGATTGTAATGAGAGGTAAATGTGGGCAGCCACAATTTGGAGGCATTTACAAATCTTTCCACATCTGTATGTTATTTCTGGTCCTAATTAACAAACATAATTGCTGTTAGACTTCCAGTTGTGTTTGAATGCTGGAGATAAGTAACATTGCGTGTTGTCACGGATATCAGCAGTAACTGGATCAAATCGTTTGAGATTCGCAAAGAGATTCATGCTAGCTCCTAAGACTTGTGTGGGTTCGGAAATGAACCTTTGTAAAAGATACAGGGTGATTTCCAGTGTATGATTATGAGGGCTGGAATACGTAGCCTGAAGTGAGCGTCTGCTTTAACCAGTAGGTAGAGAAAGATGAGGAAATGCCATCGGCATGTGGATTGGCACAGCCTGGGGCATCTGTAATTATTAGTGTGGGGTGAGAGAGTGCAATAAATAGTTCTCTGGATCAAATATCATCCCAGTTCATATCCTATATGCCGGTTTGTCTTTTTGTATTTTGGCATGAGCCGGTATTAATAACACTTTTACTGGTTGATTTGTCAGTTCACATTGGTAGAATTTGATCAAGTCTGTCTATATGGATCTATAGATCTATATGTCTCTGGTATTCCTATAAGTGTATAAGTGGTGTATAAGACTTAGCTTCTGCAGGAAGACAGGAAAGGAACGGGAACAGGAAGCTTGTATTTTGACACTAGTGTCTGTGGTTCTGTGATCTCTTGGTAGCAGAGCTAAAGTTAGAACATCAACATAGTCGAGAGCCTAGAATGATCCAGGATCCTTAGCTTGATTGCAATGAGGTTGGTGCTGATCACTTTCCTGGCTGTTGGCTCCACGTCTGTGTATGCTCTATTCTTGGAGCAGCATGGATACATTTACAAAAATGAATTATGTATCATTCACTGGTTTTGAATTAACAGTTGTTTTTTTTAAACATTAACTGGAGGACGTTTTTTTATGAATAGGCAGCACAGAATTACATTTTTTATTCAGTGTGAGCAGTGAAATAATTGCCAGAAGTAACCTACTGCATTGTCAATACAAGCTCATGAACCACACACACACACACAAACACACACACACACCAAGTACTGGGCATGCCAGAGCATTAGCCTGCGGTATGCAGGTGCTTGGGCTTGCCAGAGTTGAGTATGCAATGCAGTGTTAGCCCGTGGCTGTATCCCTTTCTATCTCAAAGTCCCAAATCCTTTCTTTTATTGTTACCTGTCTGTGTCATGTACTTGATCTTAGCGTATAACTAATGTGTATGCGTCACCGTAATAGACTATTGTTGCTAATAACAGTGGGCGGGTGTGTCTGCATGCATGTTAGAACAATTATTAACTGAGGCTCAATGATTTAAAAAAAGAGCAAATCTTTGCTAAATCTTCAGCCGTAGGTGAAATGTTGCAGCTGGGTGGAGAACATTTCTGCTGTAATATTTTTTAACATGTCTTATTAAATATGGAATAAAAAGAAATAGGGGGGACAACAACACAATGCACCACCACACACGTCCAGAGATGCCAAGGTATGGTTAGAGAAGCAATCATCTGATTTAGGGGTTTTTTTTAATATCGTTTTTTCTTTTATTTATTTATTTTTTGCCTACTGTGTTTGCACACAGAGGAACGTGACCTCCGCATTTAACCCATCCGTGCACACGCACACACCAGTGAACACTAGGGGGCAGTGAACACACTTGCCCAGAGCGGGGGGCAGCCCCAAACCACGGCGCCCGAGAAGCAGTTGGAGGAGTTAGGTGCCTTGCTCAAAGGCACCTCAGTCGTGTCTTGCCCTGTGCAGGGATCGTACCCACAACCTTCCGGTCAAGAGACCGGTTCCCTAACCACTAGGCCACAGTTTTGCCATTCACACCAGGTTCTGCAGGAAGTATGGTGTTCATTGTCTACGGAATATTTCTGCAAGCTCATAGAGTCCATGCCCCATTGGGGATCTACCAAGTATTAGACTGTTGTACCAGTTTTTCCGGCACTTGCAGAGGTTCTTGATTCTGCATAAACCCATCCCAGATTGTGTAGTGGCCATCCATTCTTGACCTTAGGATTAATTCCTCAAAACCAGAGGTGAATCTGCAAGTAAACACAATCTTATTGTTACATTTAAACCACTTAAAATTGTTGCGTTTATGACAGTGTTTAGTTCCTGTTTACAAACCCACAGACTGTACTGCAAATACAACTCTTTACATTAACTCAGGATACATGGACCAGTGGTTGAGTGCTAGCAGCTGGGAGACTTTGGAGTGCATAATAGTTTAACTTAACTTGAAAGACAAATGCACATCGCTGCTTTGCCTATGGGTGGTCTCGTTTACAACATACCGAGCACAGAGGGCCGATGGCGGGTGGTGGAGAGGGTGAGAGTGCTGGGTCAGCTTGGGGTAAACTGTGGACGATGGAGTGTTCAAACACAGCTGTGACAGAGAGCCACATGCAGCTGAAAAGTCCGTAGATGACATGAGAAGGAAACAGAGCTGAAAGTGTAACCGATTGTTACCTTTTGCTGGTTATCTATAGAGCAGATGTCAATGCAAAAGGAAAAAATACCTCATATACTTCATGTCTCCCTTTTCGCTTATGTTTTCTATAAAGTGTATTCCACACCCTGAGAATGTGTCTCTACATGTGTCCTCAGAGAAGTGTATTCTAGGAATGTTGATGTACGATTAATTTCTGTCATCACAGTTAATAGTGAGATTAACTGCAGTTTGTTGCGGTTAAATGCAGTGTTCATACACAGATGTCTGCAGTTAAACCATATACACAGATATGTGAAATGGAAGTTGTTTCATTTTTCCTCTCTGCTGCTTTCATATTAAACACCACAAGCCAAGGACAAATCGGCAGCCGACCACTTCGTCTGTTTGTTTAGACCTCTCGCGACGGACCTGAACCAATTCTCTACACTCTCTCCCACTCTCTTTCTGACACTTTTCCATGCCTGTTTTCCCCTGCCTGTTTTCTGTTCTGTCACTCATACCGATGGACGGCATTGACAGAGTGGAAGGGGAAGAGACGTGAGCAAGCACTTAGCAAGATAAATATTACTCAAAGACCAAACGGAAACATGAGGTCAGCATCTGTTCACACGCACACAACCGAGGTGGGTGGAAGGGGTCATTTCCAGACCATGCGGTGTAAGATCTGTCTTACTTGGTAGAGTATCACAGCAAGAGCTAATTAAATTCTGATATGAATACAGCATCTGTACTGCATCTGTACAGACTTGTAATGTGAACACTGGGATGGAGTGCTTTTCTCAGCAGTCTTTCCAGAATGACTACAAATGGATCATTCTTGAATCATAGAGTCGCTATGTCATGCAGATGGTACAACATTTTTCAAGTCTAGTGTTTAATTATCTTTCAGACATTCTGTGAACAGGGTTAATTATACAGAGAGTGTCATCAATCATCAGAAGAGAAAAAGCAACCATTTGTCTCAGTACACATATTCCTGTGCATTTGTTTAGACATATCATGGTCTAAATAAAAAAAATACATTCATCTTGATGATGACACCCTGCAGATTGTTTTGTGTAGGTTTCAACTGTCTGATTCACATTTAGTAGACAAAATTAAGTATTAGTTATAAAATTAAGCAGTCTAGTAGTTGAGTGAAATAGCCTGCCTATATTGAAACTGGTTGATAATATTGATAATACATTGACAAAAATTGCAGGAAATGGAACAGGACTTGGAGCAGATCCGAACGTACTAATATGTTGGCTGATTTTAAATACGACACCTCTTTTTGTGTTGCTTCAGCTCCATGCACCAAAGCCTGTTTGGTGGGCAGCCGTGGCCTAGTGATTAGGGAACCGGTCTTGTGACCGGAAAGTCGCGGCTTCGATCCCCACCCAGGGCAAGATACGACTGTGGTACCCTTGAGCAAGGCACCTAACTCCCCTAACTGCTCCCCGGACGCTGTGGTTTGGGGCTGCCCCCCGCTCTGGGCAAGTGTGTTCACTGCCCCCTGGTGTTCACTGGTGTGTGTGTTTCACTGCACGGATAGGTTCTGTGTGCAAGCACAGTAAGGCAAAATAGTTCACTTTCATTCATTAACACTGACTATTGACCGACCGACCTGTGTCAGCGTGTCAGCATGAAAATCCAAGTACTGACAAATTTCCATATTTGTTCAGAATATACAGGACATGTGCTTCGATATTCTATATCTAAGGAAGTGTTTACATGTCTTTAAGCACTCTTGTATTGATTCCATGGCTTTGTGTCTAGCAGTGGTTCTGCTGACATGCTCATTCCTCTGTAGTACTCAGTCTCCTCTAACCAGTTTCTGCATGCGTAATGACTGGAGTTCAGAGACACTCTCCGTGGTAGACGGTGGTAAAAGACACAAGTGCAGGTGCTTTATTAGGTAACCAAGACAAACTAAGTCTGAATCACAAACCAAACACAAAGTTAAAACACAGACAGGATGAGAGTAAGGAGATGAGCAGACGGAGTTGCTCAAAAACGTGACAACCAGAACCAGAATTAGAATATCTAATACACAAACAGCCTGGTATGGGGTCAGATAAGCTAACACAAAGACAAGGCTAATTAATGGAAAAACAGGACACAATGTAGGTGGGAAGAACAGAACTCAGAGACTCAGAGGACTGGAAATAGGTGTGGATTCTGGGAATTTGAGTCTTAGGTGGTGCATCGGTAGGGCCGAAGCACTAACAGCATGATACCTGTACTCATGGGAGCTGTCTTGTCTTGTGACTTGCGAGAGAATTCTTCTAATTTGCTGTATGCTACAGGCCACTGGACATTGGAAGATCTACAGCTATCAATAGTTGTGCATGTTTTAATAAATATGACTGCACATATTTTCAAAAACAAAATTGCACAACCATGAAATCTGACCATACCTTAAGGAATTACAGCTGAGTAGGAGATATTCCAGATATCATTTATGCTTATAATTTAAGGCCAGTGGTTCATAGGATTATATTTAGAGCGGATACCCAGATATACCCAGTCTAACAGTGCTTAACATGTACCCCCAGGTATTAGTAGGGGAAAACTTTAGTGGTGTTTTTCCAGGCGTGGAAATTGATCTTCTCCCTTGTGTGTGTGTGTTGTTTTGTGCAGAGAGATTGCTCCTTAAGTTCCACTGTTTTTGTTCTGTCCTCAATAGCACTTTCTTAAAAAACCCAGTGCAGGAATGTCAAGGTGTGGCATTCTAATCGTTGTGCATTATAGGAAGATTTTCCCTCCTATTGTATATAAGAAAAGCACATGCACATATAAGATGTCTACCCTTTGCCAGGTGGGTTAATCACACTGAAAAGAAAGTGACAAAAGGGCCCCTGGAGGATTCAGATCATTGAAGGAAAACTGGAGGAGTGTAGGCGTCTAGAATTATCCCTCTGTCCTTTCCGACCCCTGCACTACCCCCACTTTAATACCTCTTTTCTTGAATACTGAGAAAAAGTTCAGATTCTATAAGATCCTAGTTTACCTGCCAAATATGTGCCAACATGTCACTGACAGCCAAGCGTTCCTCCATGACTTCTGATCTTATGGATTCAAGCCTTTTTTCAGCATCGCTAAACTTCATGAATGTTGCCGTGGCATCTGATTAAATATATTACATTAGCATTGTAGTCATCCTTCTGTTCAGAAAACTGAACTGAAAACTGTACTGTTCTTTTCCCCTCTCTCTCCCTCTCTCTCTTTTGGCCTGCTTCTGTCAGGATGATTATCACTACACAGCAGATCAGAGGTGTGAATGAATCAGAGCATCTTTCTACCCCATTCTGTTTCAGTCCGCACTCGTCTTGTTTCTCTTCACGTTCTTATTTACTCTGTTCATCTGTGTCTCTGCCAAAAAAAATATCTTAACTATAAGTAAAGGTCAGGGACAGGTTCCATCACGTTTATACAAATCTACACACATAAACACACATGTCCTTTGCATTGGAAGATGATCCAGGTCTTATTTGTGCTCTCAGTAATGTGGAGTTGTCTTTCATCTGACGGTTTCCATTCACCCAAAGGTTCAATAGTAATTTTCTCTTTTCCTCCCTGGGTCATATTATCCCATTCCACACCCTTTCATCTCTTAATCACGTTGCAACGCTTCCTAGCGACCTCTGAACTTTGTGCCCAGGGCAGGTCTCTGCTAAGCACCCTCATACATCTGCACCTACCGTTTGAGCTATGTTAACATTCCTAAACCTGTGCGTACCAGGTTTCATACTGTGCAAGGGATTCTTTCTGTCCTTATAATTCTTTCTTGTGTCACATGAAAGGCTAAATGCTGATTCTAAAACAAAAGTCTCCCTCTAACTAACTACAGACACTAAGTATCTGCTGTGAATGATGATACCCAGAGTACAACCAGGTCTAGGTTTTGTCTAGGAGTTATACAGTAGCTATATGGTAATGTGCTTTGAAAATGAATAACAGACTAATATTGAGGGAATTTGGAGAATTGAGTGTTTCTAATGTCTGAAATGATTTGTGCATAGTTGAATCCCAGTTACTAAAAAAAAACTGAGCCTGAATACATAAGGGACAGATCGCTGGATATGTGTTTTAGTGCACACAAGTTGATCAATTATTGATCATTTATTAGTACAAATAAAATCTCAGCATGGTACAAGCACACTATAGGCCTCGTGGCTAAGGAGCAGGGTGTGTACTCTGTAACACACAGACATCTGATGTCTAGGAAGTATCGTGCATGTTTATGCAAGCTTCATGGATTTGAATTATACAGTAATTACAGAGAAAGTAGTCTGGAATTGGTAGGGACATTCGGCCAGTCACTATAAGGGAAGCTGTAGTTATTATTTAGGAAACAAACCTGGATATTGTGAGGTTATGTTTAAAGTATAGGGCAGGCCGCATTGTTTCCTATAACACACAATTTAAATGTGTTTGTCTGTCTGTATTAAGGTCTCCAATGTGTGATTTATTTTTTCCCTTTTGCCTCATCATTTCCCTCACACATTTAAATATTGTACTGTATCCAGTTTATTTCTGGTGGTAAAGATTAATCAGTCTAGTGTCAATATTTTATAGTAGGACATGTCTATCAGTCTATCTTCACTGTTCATTTTTAATGACGTTAAAGTATACGGCAGCGTCTCTGCTTCACTATAGGCAAAAATGATGTGCTTTTTTGTTGTTACATTACCTGGAGGCATATAAATTTCAGAGCGGTGTCTGTTACCTCCCTGTTCACATACCTCTCTGCTTGAATAAGAAGCCACAGGGCATTGGAATTCATTTCTCTTTCTTTGTGTGTCTTTCTCTATTTAGGGGTCGAAGACTTATGAACCATGTGCAGGGCGTGACTGTAGTGGAAGTTGTCCCTGTCCCCCGATAAAAGGTAGCAGGGTGAGTACAACACGCACTTACACGCAGGGGGCTACAGTGTATATGATGAAGTACCAGGTGAGTCAACTGGATATTTGGGATGGGAACATATTTGTACATTCATTCAACTGCTGTGAATAGTGGCGCAATCAGTTCTTGTGATCTTAGTACTGACACTATTTACAGTGATAAAAATGTGTATTATGATGTACACGTATAATAAGCGAGCTTACTAATTAGACAGCATTTTATGTCATCCTATGTGCACCCAGAAGAAAAAGCCTGTCCCGGTTTTCTCCAGACAAACCCTGACCCTGACAGACTGAGTGGATAGGAGAATGACTGATCTTCATATTTAAATAAATATTCACCATGTAGTCATTTTCTAAACATATAATACATTATATTCTACGTTTTTGAAACCTCACAACCTCAGGCTCATTCTGCTAAACAGGTGTCTCTGGGAATTGTCAATATATATCAGCACTCCAATCAGCCATAACATTACCACCACCTGCCAGACAGCTGCCAAAACAGCTCAGATCTTCTTGAAGCATGGACCTTTCATGACCTGTCCTTGCAACAATCCTGGCACCCCTGACCCTGTTGCTGGTTTACCGGTTCTCCTTCCTTGGACCACCTTTGGTTGGAGCACCCCATAAGACTTGCTGTTTTGGAGATGGTTTGCCCCAATCATCTAACCTTCACAATTTGGCCCTTGTCAAAATCATTCAAATTCTTGCCCATTTTTTTCTGCTTGCAACATGAGATTTGAAAAATGACTGTTTACATGCTGCCTAATATATCCCACCCTTTTACAGGTAGCACTGAAATAATCATCACGGACACGGTCAATTATAAATGAGTGCAGTGTTGCAATCATGTGTGTTCTGATATGTCATTTGGAAATGTTAAAAGGTGATGTAGGGGTTTTCGGGTAGCCTGCAAAATACTCCTCTCTCACATTACCACAATACCCATAAACCTTGTTACCCCCAACCAATCAGAAAGGCAGCACCGAACAATAAGTGTCATATAGTTAAAATCACAATGGCTACCAAACAGTTCATTAAACTCAGTTTAAATACTTTCAGAGCTGCATATATTTTGTAGGATGCTGCAAATACATTTGTATATGTCCATGAACGTGTGTGTTATTGACACGTTTTAGTAGTGGCAGCTGTTGTCTGCACTGGTGGTCTTAAACAGGTGAGTAAATGTCACAAATGTGTGCCTTCACTCATCTCTTTTCTACTAAACGTCTGAGTTAAATAAAAAAAAACCTTCTTCCAGATTCATATGTTTAAAAAAACAACTCAGTTCTCCGGCTTAGGTGATAAAAAAAATGCATTGTACAATGCTGCGGCTAGTCCTGCATATGCATATGCGTGCATCTTTCAATGGAGAATTTTGCATCTAACATGTATATGTACCAGTTACAAAACATTGATTACCTCAGTAACATCTGTCAAGGGGTGAGGTATATAGAGCGACACATTGCTATGGCTAGATAACTGACTCAGAGCATATCCAAATCAGCAGGTCTTCCGGGGTGTTCCTGGTATGCAATGCAAACTGTTGACTTGTCCTCCAAATTTCTCCGATCTGTGGATGTGCTGCACAAACAAGTCCGAGCCTTGGAGGCCATGGATCCATAAAGAGTGTCTTGGTGCCAGATACCACAGCACACCTTTTTGCTCTTATGGAGTCCTTACCTCAATGGGCCAGAGCTGTTTTGGTGGCACAAAGGGGGCTTACACAATATTAGGCAGGTGGTTTATCCACTTTATTGGAATCGAAGCATGCACAGATCTCACTCTTTATGCATAAGAACTCTCACAATATTTACGGTATTCTTTATAGCTTCTCTCGGCCAATAATAGGTGTCACTATGATAATTATAGTGGTCCTATTTGAAGACCTTGTTGTCTACCTAATTATGTAATTGCACAGTCACATATTGCTATTCCTATGCTTTTTTTATTGCTAGCCACTGAAGGTACAGTACGACTTGCAATTCGACATGTTGGCTAACTGTTCCCTAGCTACTGGTTTGCCGATGAAGAGGGGTGCCAACTCACCTATTATGGATCAATTAAAGCCTTATTTCAGTGGATATTTTGTTCGTGGTTATTCATGATGATAGGATAGCTTAAAAAGTTAATAAACTCACGTTGCAAACAATTGTTAGCTATAAGTGTTAGCTACTGTGGATAGCTAGCTCATCTTTCTTTGTACATGGATATCCGATATCGCAACCGTTGTTCCGTTGCCAGACACTGCTACAGTATATGAGTCATCTAACAGGCTACCTGAATAATAGTCTGCTGGAAAGGCTACACAGTCCTGGCTTTCCATGGGGACTAGTACTCTGTTTAGACTGATCCCATAAGTGCTGTGCAAGTTAGAGGAAGCGTGGGGATGGGAGTTTATGCTAGGCTAAAAACAAGTTTATGCTAGGCTTTGACCTCCCCTTGCATCTATTCTGCTCTCGATCAGTGGTGTAAAACAGTTCAAACCACACTTTGTGTCTGGACCCAGATGCTGTCCTGTCCAGACCTGGGCCTATAACAGATAAATTACCTAGACTTTTGATTGAGTGTTTTTATTTTAACAGCCCAGGAAGCTTACAGACCAACTGCATGCACTGTAAATTGAATTCATCGATCGAATTGGTGATTTATTATTAAGCATTGGACCTGGAGTTGTACAGGTCTAATACACAGACACAGTACAAAAGAGGCGAAGTGAGTCAGAGAAAAGTAATTTTACATAGCGTGCTCTAAAAAGACAAAGATAGAACAGCGAGAACAGAGCTTCTGATCAAGAATGGACAGACTCTTACATGTTCATTCGTCCCATTGGCACTTCAAAAACCAGTGTCTCATATGTTCCAGTAATGTGGCAATTATTAAAAGCAGCAGTGTGAAGCAAGACATTATGATGTCCTAAAATTGCTTAAAATTTTTCTCCAACCTTATTGAATGTTTATTGAATAGGCTGCTGGAAATTAAAAATAGCAGTAGCATGGATGGAGCTAATTGCTTAGGAAAATGTATGTCTAGTTTATATAGTACATTTGAATTTATGGCATTTAGCAGACACTCTTATCCAGAGCAACATACTGGTATTACAGGTAGGCCAACGTAGTGTTAGGAGTCTTGCCCAAGGACCCTTATTGGTGTAGCACAGACTGGTTGCTCAGACCGGGAATCGAACCCAGGTCTCTCACATGAGAGCCAATGATGGTACCACTGTACCACACCAACCTAAAGCCTGATGAATTCTCCCAGTAACCCATTTTGTGTGATTTGCCAGTATAATAAGCAGTGTAGGTTTAGGTCAGAACACTTGTCTTACTTCTGTTTCAGTGCTTTTAAAGGACAATATTTAAAGGAGGTGAATGTTATTTGGAGGTAATACGCAGTCACGGTAAGGGCAGTGTAAAGTGGATGTGTAAAGTGGCGGTCTCGTAAAGTGTCTGGTGCTGTATGTAGTGTAAGTACAGGCTGTGGGCAGACATGTCTAATTGTTGTTTAACATCAGATCACCCATGGAAGAAGCCTTAAGTAGAGCTTTGGCACACACATACACATTTATACAAGCATGCAAGTACACACACATACATGATGTGGCCTCTCTCTAGCTGATAAATCATGTTGACACTGGTTTGTAAACAGACCTACAGTAATCAGGTTTCTTCAGCTGAAAATCCTCATCTGAACAAGTTTCAATTCACGATACATGTTTATATGCACCCCCAAAACTACAAAAGTCTCTTTGGCCAGTTATTCACCATTGCTTTCTGATGAATAAATTGCTTGCCTACCGAAGCCAGCACTAATATTTAGCACACTTTAGAGTAATTACATGTCTTGCAATAAAATCACTAACCTGAAAACCAGCTATAATAAGCAGGCTGTGATTAGAAGTGAATGAAGCCCAAAATGTGCATTCACACAAGCTAAAAATGTTTGGAAGAGGTGGAAGGACATAAAGAGAGAATAACAGAAAGAGAGGTTGAGAAACAGCAGTAGGGGTGTTACGTATGACCTGAATTAAATTCGATCTAGGTTTATCCTCCAATATCACGTCAAAGCTGCTCTTGCTTAAAGGTTTTGTTTTTTTAAAAAACCGGTGTCTACTAATCTCAAAATATTCCCAGAGACATGCACGGTCATGACAAGCATGCTCGAAAACGTGCGCTCTGCTTAGACAGTGTTCCAACACAAACAGGTGCCCATATTGGACTCATTTGGATCAGCAAGATCCATTTCCAGTGAGGTCAGAGGTGAGAGAAGGCTGACAGCATGGTTTGTGTTAGGGCACACACACAAAAAAAACGTTATCTTTCATGTGTCACAGCGGAGTTTACCAGGCAACATATGGAGGGCCTCAGAGCCATGTGAGTCTCTGCTTTCCCCTGTCACTATGAGGCACTTAAAAAAGAATTCGGCAAACATTTACCATGATTTAAAGGTGTATGAATAACGACTGGATTAGCTTTTAAATCTGTCGTCACTGCCAAAGGCTTGAGCTTTAGAGTGTCAGGCTTATACAGTCATATTAAAGGTGATGGAAAACTAAACAGAGGTTCATGGCTTAAAGTGCAAGAGTTTTATTTTACTCTTATTTGTTGAGCTACGTAACAATTTAGTGCTCACTG
>JAOVVF010000042.1:7387616-7403274 GCA_028565595.1 Duopalatinus emarginatus | reverse complement strand
CCGATCTCTGATATCATAGGTAAATGCACAGTTGGCTGAGCCTTTACTGTCATTTTTATTTTGTAGGGTCCTCCCGGTTTTAATGGACCACTTGGAGAAGATGGTCTAAAGGTAAGACTTAAACTTACACTTCAGCTATGCCATTGATACTTTCCCAGTGGAAAATAATTATTGCTAATTGTATCATAGGGGTATCGTGGGAGCCCTGGTCTCTATGGATTTCCAGGCCCTCCAGGCCCTAAAGTGAGTATAAAATGATGTGCCGTTGAGTGTGCTGATGAATGTGTTGTTGAATTTTGGGTTGCTTGAACTGTGCAATTCTTAATGTTTAAAGGAACAGTGTAAGAATGGTATGGCATGCCGATGTTAAAAGCTATTCTTTGGGTTATTTTTGTAGGGTTACAGGGGAGACGTAGGGCCTCCAGGGCCAACTGTATCTAACAATGCTGAAGAATTAAATGTGCAAGGTAACTGCAATTCCCCACTAACAGTTCATGCCTTAACATACTTATACATTAGTACATGTCAATAAGGCACCTGACTTGTGTTCTCATACAGGTCCGCAAGGTGATCCTGGTTTTGAAGGCCCTCCAGGCCTGACTGGAGATGCAGGTTTACCAGGACGTACTGGATATCCAGGTGACCCTGGACCTCCATCCTTCCAAACAGGTAACAGTGATACACAACAATGCCAATTCCATGATTAAATTGAACACGGAGGCCATGTAGACATCTTGTATCCCTTTTGTTTCATGCTGATATAAATTTCTGTTTTCATTTAGGTATTTCAGGCCTTCCTGGCTTCCCTGGTGTTAGTGGATCTAAAGGAGAGAAGGGTGACCCAGGTTATCCAAGCTTCAGGTCTTCTGGTTTCCCTGGAGAAAGAGGACTTCCTGGACTTCCTGGACCTCCGGGTCCACCTGGACCTCTCATAAGTCAAACAGGTAAGATTATTTTTTTGCAGTAACTTGTTTGACTTTCTAGTTTTTTCAGTATAGTTTTATGCATCACTAATGCTATGTTAACTATAAAGTCAAATGTGTCTAGTTTTAGTGAGTTTAGTTGTTCCCATAAGAATGGGGAATTCGTTATTATATTTATTTTCCACAAATTAAGCCAGTTCCCTAAGGTCTGTGACATTCTTTGGTCAAAATATCCCAAACGTACTACAGGTACTTCAGGTGTCTTTTCACAGCTGTCTAAAACAGCTCTTTCCATACGCTTGGTTTCAGTGCCCGTTGCTTTAAATGATAATGAGTCACTGCTCAGTCTGCCCCCTCTGTCCATAGGCATATTATATAATAATACTTTGTTCCATTTGATAACCTGACATGTTGTTCTGGATAAAAAAATATATATTTTTTTTTGGATAAAAAGCGTGACAATGTTCAGATTTTTCATCTAATTTTAATTGGTTGTTATATTTGAATGTGTCTGGTCTACATGGGATACAAGAAAAGGTTTGTCTTACTCTAAATCTGGATAGTTAGGCTAAAATCACTGTTAGATGCTAAAGTGTGCTTGTGTTCTAAATGTTTTTAGAACACACTTACAGGTTTTTGTCGACTGTAGCTGGAGCATTATCATCAAAAATAGAGTTTATCCACTGAGCTGACCTGTCCTCTGATGCTGAGAACTGTCGCTGCAATGTGTGTTGGTCTGTTCACCAAACAGCAGTACATTTTTGACTTTGACCTAATGCTGGAGCAAAAAAAAAAAAAAACCAAGATATGGGGTGGAGATATTCAGATAGTGGAGTGGTATTATTCTAATGAGGGCCCAGTGGGACCTCACAGAGGATGCAAAATCCCATGTTTTCTAATCTAGGCAAGCCTTGCAAAACTGAGCTGTCTTATTTCATAGTCTGTGGGTTGGTGGTCTGTCCAGACACCCGAATGAATTTGTCACTAAAAAAAGTACTAAAAAAGTGTGATCAAAAAATGAACATACATTTTAATGTATATACATACATACATACATACATGTCATACATTTTAATGTAATCTTTTAAAGAAATGATGGCATTCTGTAAATATTTAGATGAAATGTGTTAGTTCAGATTTAGATGTCCACAAGTATGTCATCATCATTGCTATGAAGAATAAAGTTACTCAGAGTTTAAATGTGAAAATGGTATAATATTAAAATGGCAATAATATGGCTGATTGTTTTGCCCCTGTTGGTAAACATGAATTGGTTGGCCTATGCTTGGTGGTGACTAAAGATTAAATACGAGGGTGAGTCAAAAATTATGCACACTCTGGCTGCAGAATTTCTTTAATCAACTCTCAAAAAAGACAAATACATTTTTTGACACAATCTCTTGCTTTTCAATACACTTTTTCCATCTGTTAACAACTTTTCATATTCCCTCGTATTTTCGTATTCCCTCATCATATATTTAGTATAATTGGATTGTGGATAAATTTTGACTCACCCTCGTAAGACAGGGTAGGCTGTATTTACTGGGCTTGTTGCATATCAATATTGCAAAAAAAATCCAAATAAAACTATTTTTCATGATGACCAAGATTATTTTATATTTATTCTAGTGCCTCATTGAGTATAACCTCATGCATGAAAACAAAAATAGAAATACTTGTTTTGTTAAAGCATGGTTTTATTATGATTTCCATGTCTGACTGAATAAAAAATGTACGTTCATTGTATAAGTCTACTTAAATCTTGCTTTAATTTGAAATCTTATGCATTTGAACATTTGAAATACTTAATTTCTTTACAGACATTTGACTTCTGAATTTTAATGACAATTCAAAAGCTGTACTAATCATGACAAACTTTAACACAAGATGATTTGTTATTTTGCCATATTAACTAATGCATTGCCATTTGTCAGTTGTGCATCCTAATGACCAGACCGGACCACCAGGTGTAAAAGGCAGTAGAGGTCAATTTGGGGTGAAAGGTTTTAAAGGATTCAAAGGTATGAAATCCACAATAACGTTTGGAAAAGAACCTGCAGTCTGCAGTCTTGGATTCACAAATTTACATGGGTTAAATTGGACATTGTCACTTTCCTGTAGGTGATGTTGGAGCTTGTGATTGCTTTGGTGAAGACGTCTCTGGCAGAGAGGGCCCTCAGGGATTTCCCGGTTTCCCCGGTTACCCGGGGCTCAGTGGCCGGAAAGGAGAGGCTGGTGACCCAGGATTTCCAGGCCTACGTGGAACACAGGGGACAGTTGTAAGTGGCATACCCAAATAACTGCTATTAAAGTTTTGTGCATACTGTTGGTAGAATATCATAAGGAATATGTTAGGGGTGGAGTGTGAATAGAGGTGGACACAAATACAGGTACTTTAATTAGAAAAACATGATCAAAAGCAAAGGCAGGAACCTGAACTAGAGTCAAATATTAGATTATTCAAAAACATAAACAGATAGTGTGGCTAATATGCACTAATACTCTGCAGAGAACAGACAGAAATGAAGGTCTTGAATACATAAAAATATGAAATATGGTTCAACTAATCATTGGTATAAGCAATTAGCTAAAACAAGAAAAATCCAAAATGGATGCAAAACACAAAGTCAATCAACAGGGAGCTAAAAATGTGGAATATGAAGAACAATTGTTAGGTGTGGCCATCTTGCTTGGCCACCAGGATTTCTTGGTAACGTGGTCCGTCTGGCTGGAGCATGACAGGCCTGAATCTCTGACAGCATATGGATCAAAAGTTTTAGAAAATGCTGCTGCAAATGTGAGCTGCTTTTCAAAATTTCTACCATTTATGTCTAATGTTGTGTGTTTGACATTGTGCTTATTTTAAGGGTCGTCCTGGACAACATGGCTTTACTGGCATTAAAGGAGAGAAAGGAAACTCTTATTATAATTTCAGACGAGGGCAAAAGGGTGACATGGGCCAGCAAGGGCCTGCAGGTCCTACAGGTGAATTCGGCCAACCTGGAAGGAATGGAGCCGCTGGTTTTCCTGGCGCACCAGGACCACCGGTAGGTGTATAGTGTTGTAATTAGTCAACTATACAAACTGGAAATCAAAGTGCTTTATTTCAGGCTATTTATACTTTCTCTGCTGTCTCCCTGTAGGGAGATGCTGGTTTTGGGGTGACTGGAGACAGAGGTTATCCTGGACTTTCTGGATTGAAGGGTCGTCCTGGTGCAGCCGGTGATCCAGGCATTGGCTACCCAGGCATCCCCGGGCTTAAAGGGTTTCCAGGCGACCCTGGTCTTAGTGGGCTTCCAGGGCTGCCTGGACCTCCGGGACCACCAGGTAAGTTCTAGATAAACTAGATGAATGGATTTGTCCACAGAGTGTATAGAAAATGCATGTCTTTGTATCTTTGTGAATGTGAATACAGATACAAAGTATACTATACAGTATGTATACATGCAATAAGTTCATATCTGTATGTATACATGTATACATGTGCACATGCACATTTATGAGTGCATAACAAAAGTCTTTGTGTTTTTGTTTTGTGTGTTTACAGTGCACTAAATAATAATAAAACTCTCATTCAAAAGTTTACTTTATACAATTCTCCAGGTACTGGTCAAAAGTACAGAAAATATTTCTACTATATAATTCAGATTTTTAGTCAAATTATGAAAAACAAATATGAAACAATATGTAAACATATTGTAGTATCCCAGTGTGTGAGGGTGCTGAAAAAGACTTGGAAGGTAGGCAACTGAATGGATTCTGGCATGGGGGTGTGGCTTCTTCACATTCAAGTTTATAGTTCAAGTTCACCATTCAAGTGTAGGGGTGTGTGTTGTGAGCACCACCAACAACTCTGCCTTGTCTCTCTTTGGTTATGGCTGCTTTTGAAAACACAAACAGACAAGCGAACAGCCCGTAATGAGTGAAAGGTGAGAATAATCACAACAAATAATCATCATAGCAATTTAATCTCTTGAACCAGGAGTCTATCCAATGTGACTGAGAAGTAAAAATAGCCTTTTCATAGCAATGATGTTTTTCGTGAATCTTAATTTTTTATTATTTTTTTGTATTAGACACCAGTAGCAATCGAATGTTATTTTCAGGTTATGCTTAATGTTATGGCTTTTAGGTTTGTAAACATTTCAGAAATATCAGAGAAGTTACATTATAGGGCCAAAGGTTTGTGGACATCTGACTGTGACTCCCATACGTGTTTGTTTAACACCATATTCCATATTATTCCCCCCTTTGTTGTTATAATAACCTCTACCTTTCTGGAAAGACTTTCCACTAGTTTGGCTATATGGATTTTTTATTCATTTTGTCATGCTTTTTAGTGAAACAGAACTATAATGCTATAGCATACGGAGACTTATGTACAATTGTGCATTTCCAACTTTGCCAAGAGTCTGGGGAGACCCACATACTGTATAGGTGTGATTGTCAGGTGTCCACAAACATTTGGCTATATTGTGTTGCTGGACATGCTGTCCCAATCAGTTATAAAGCTGGGTCATGGTGCTTCCATCATAATGACATGATTTTGAAGGTTTTTCTTTAATAATGTTTAAGATCAACCATTAAAGAAAGATGAAATATAGGACGGAATTATGAAAATGTAAAATATGAAGCACTGTTAATCTGTTAAAAAATCAAAAGAAGACAAATGTGTGTAACTTTTTCTATTACCAAACATTTTGGGCTAGTTTCTTGTGTGGTGTTTGAGTTGTAGTTGGTAATGGAACTTTGCTCAGAACTGGCAACCTTCCCTCAAGATTCCTCAAGCCGTTTTCTATCTTTCACAGTTTGTTCTGGATAAATCTGATAATGCCCAGACAAAGTCTGAATATAAAAACAAATATTACATACCTAGTAATGAGCATAATCATACTAAAGCATTGGTAGGGGGTAATGGTACAGGTTAACAGGTTGGCAAACCAAAATTATGAAGTCTACTAAAGTGCTTTGAAAAATAAAAATAAATAATAAAAAAAATTATAACCAGTTGTCTTTTTCTATTTAAATAAGAATGCATTTTACCCTTAGTAAAGTCTGTGCTGCTTTATGTGTCTGCTGATAAAATTGATTAATTAATTCAAAACAATATTTGATTATAAAATATAATCATTATGGGAGAAATTGCTGAAAAAAACAATAATCAGCAACTACATTTAAATTCATTACATACATGTAAATGTATGCGTCTGTGTGTAATGTCTGTGTCGTTGTACATGTGCGTATGTGCTCTCACTCTGCCTGTGCTAACATATCTTCCAAATTGATGGTTGATCCATTCTCTGAGAAATTGAGAGTTTGGGAGAACTAGCATCAAGAAAAATAACTTCTAACTTTCAACTAAAATTCCTCTCACACTCTCCATCTCTCTGTGAATTGGAACTGTGCAGAAATGTGACTTTGCTCTGCTTTAACAGAACATGCCTTGGATGAGCTTTTTTAATGCCTTGCTAATGATATTATCTTCTTCATGCTAATGCATTAAAATGATTTGATGATGCTTCCTGAGTGAAGTGATTGATGGACTGATTAACTGACTGCATCTTCTGCCATTTCTCTTACCCTTGCATGTTGTCTGACTAGGTGACAGCTGTGGGCAGGCGAGGCTTAATGAAGCCTCTTTCACAAAGGGAGGTGAGAAGCCCAGAGCTGTAGCCAATAGTAAATTGTTCAGGTTGACTGGAACAGACGTCTTAAGCCTGGCCTTCACTGGCATCACTCACTTTAAAACAGGCTTTCGGTGTCTGCTCCAGCCAGCTCTTGCCATTTCTGGTGGGGTGAACAGTGGAACAGCAGGGGCACCTGTTGGATATTCTGGAGTAAGCTGGAGCCACAGCCAGCGGACAGGAAACACAGGTGGTGGGGTAAAGGAAAAGGAAAAGATGGGTCATATGTATATCAGAGCATGGATAATATCGTAGGTTTTTGCTTCCTGCTAAGCTTTACTCGCTGCTTTGTGTCTTCAGCTTACACCGGCACATACAACAAGTGCACACAATGACAGTGCAATAGCTCTTATTGCCCAAACAGCTAACAAAGCCTGGTGCATGTGATCAACCCTGCTACTCTGTACACTGTAGGGGCATATAATAAGGTTACAGATACCTAATATGCTAAAAATATATAAGTTAAGTTCCGTTTCATTCAGTAATAAAAGGAATGTATTCAGAAATAAATAAATAAATAAATAAATAGATAAATAAATTGAGAATGATGATTCGGCACACAGTAAGCGATGTTATCATGTTTTAAAGATTTTTTTTTAAGTTGATGTTAAGATTTTTTTTCTTCTCAGGTATATTTCTCACAATATGTAAACTATTTACCATAATAATTGTTGGATGATAATAAATTGCATTATACTACAGCAGTTTTAAAAATATTTTATTTGAACTGGACTTTTTCTTGATGTAAACTTAAATTTTTTTCTCTTATTAATTTCCTTTCTTTTGCCTTTTTTAAAGGTAACAAATTCCATCAGTTACAGCACTGTTTATAAAGATGTTGGTTTGGAAACTGTTGTTGCGTCAGTGTTGACGATTCGAGCATGTATCTGATCATTATTATGAATCTCCACAGGACTTTCCCTTCCCTGCATAATTCCAGGAGAACCTGGGAATCCAGGTTTCCCTGGACTCCCTGGACTGCCAGGTAACTCTTTGCATCCTGATTTCCATTCCATCAAAAAGATAAAGAAATATATTGAGTTGTAAATAGGTGCTTTCCCACTCAAGATTTTATAAGTAAATCTGTATGTGTGGTTAGGTCCAAAAGGACAGCAGGGACAACCAGGGACAAGTGGAAGGCCAGGTGGTCCTGGGGGGAAAGGTGAAAGAGGGGATCCAGGCAGTGGAGGTCAACCTGGAGCACAAGGTATGATCCCTGTCAACATTTAGAAGCTACGGCACGCAAAGTACTGTTTAATACATCTGAACTATTTACAGGCCAAAACACTGATACATTAAAACTACAAAACTACAATCTGTAATAAGTGGCAATAATTATTAAATGTGCAGGTTTTTAAACGGTTTATAGACTTATAATAATCAGCTTTGCACTTTATAGTTCCTGGCTGAAAAATGAGCAGTTTTTTCCATACTGTAAAAACACTGTAAATTTACAGTAAAATCAGCAGTAGTGGACTATATTTTGTCCTCGTTGTTTTAAAGGCTATTTTAGGCTGATATAGAAGGTCCTTGAGTTTATTGTTATATGTTAGTAAAAATTTTGGTTTAGTAAAGCACTAAAATTTATCTTTTATCATGAGCTATATTAGTGGTTGAGCTATATGAGTGTTTGACCTAATGGTTAATGGTTTTTAGAAAGGATCATTAACCTTCTGCTCAATTGTTATCCTGCCTCCGTTGTACATTGCATTTATGTTGCACTTATAAACACATTAGCAAATGTATTGGATCATGTGTTATTTTATACTATGTAAGATAAAACTGTACACCACTGTAAATATCTTATGTTGATTACTGTAAATTCAAAGTACTCTACTGGCAACAATACTATAAGTAAGTTACTGTAAGCTTTGCAGTAACTGTTTTACGGTATTTAAAAGACAGTGTGGCACAGTCATGACTCATTTTTACTTTTATCACAGTGGAGCAACATCAGTTGGCAGCAGAAAAAAAGTCTTGTCACTGTTTATTATACAGGCTTTTCTGGACCAAGAGGAGATCCAGGTTTACCAGGTACTACAGAACATGGGTTCCCAGGTATTCCAGGAAAAGATGGCCTTCCTGGGTTGCAAGGAGCAAAAGGAGAACCTGGAGAGGTTTTAGGAACAAGTCCAGGAATACGTGGATTTCCAGGACTACCAGGAGAGCTTGGAAGCAAAGGCCAACAAGGCACTCCTGGACTATCAGGCAGAAATGGTATATTACATAACCTCATCTAAGAAATGCTATTACTTTGTTTCAAGTAATACAATTTTCCCTACTAAAATTTTCCCCTACAGGTTTTGATGGATCCAGTGGTAAGCCAGGTGTAAATGGTGAGCGTGGTGCCAATGGCTTCCCAGGTCCCATAGGGCCTCGAGGTCCACCGGGTGTAATCACGTCAGAAATCAAGGGAGCTCAAGGTCCACCTGGGATTCCCGGATTTCCTGGACCTACAGGTGAGAAAGCCATGGAGTATATGGTTATTCTGTTATTTTCTGGAATACTAAACTGCCCATCTTTTAGTCCTTGATGTTCCTATGGACCTCTGTCTTTGTTGTTTTGGAAAATCATGCTCTGTGTTATATGTTCTATCTTTTCAGTCAGTTTTATAAAGCATTTAAGTAAATGCATGTCTGTTTGCCGTCTTCGTCTGGCACTGTGGTAGATACTCGTTTCTAGGGTTAGCTCAAAGTATGAGTTAGGGTATAACCAGGGTTATGCTTTTTCAAAGCCAGACTAAGAAGAGTTTACAAAAGAACAAATGAGAGCAAGTATGGCAATATAGCATAAAGTATAGTAATGTAAAATAAAATAATGTAAAGGAAGAAAGGAAAAAATATGATGTACTTACGTTCCAGCACAGATGGAGATGTAATAATCATAATGTCCTCTGACCGCTCTTCTCTTTGTCAATACATATCTCCTCTGGACTCTTTTTCACTATCTCATTTCATTCCTCTATTCTCTCGATGTCCTACGTTCTTCGTGTTTCTCTCTCTCTCTCTCTCTCTCTCTCTCTCTCTCTCTCTCTCTCTCTCTCTGTCACCATCTACACCTTCTCATCCATTCCATTTGTGGTGTCTTGCTCCTCTCTTCTTGGTGCTGGGTCAATTCTCTAGGCTGCCAAGGTGAGAAAAGTTATTAAGCCACTATTTTTTTTCTTTAGCAACCAGTTCTCTTCTATAAAATATTATCTTAGTTAATTAGAGCATCTAAACTTCATAACCAAAGCATCTAATAAAAAGGATTATGCTTTGCTGCTTTATTAAGCTGTGGAGAGAGATACTATCCACTTTCTATACCATTCCAATATCCCATCGGAAATTCCTTTTTTTATGATAATAATAATCATAACATAATTTATAACCTTTTACATATTAAAAGCCTTTATTTGTATCAAGCTAGCCATATCTATCTCATTTATCTCTCAAGCTTGGGGTGGTATAAGTCATGTGAGGTATATGTTCTCATCCATTATTTAAATAAGTGTGTATGCATATGTACATACAGAATGCACTAATGCAATTAAGCAGTACTAATGTAGCTAGACTCCATCCATTTGCTATGCTGCTATAACCCTAATCTGCTTGTGTGGCGTTAACATACTCATCCAACTGCAAATAAGCAGAAATTTCTCAAATCTCATGACTTCTTCTAATAGAATCTAATATTTCAAAATGTGCATATTTATTACTGTTTCTTTGTATTAACTTTTAGTTTTTTATATATTGTTTATTACCGATGTGCACTAAATATGATTGATTTGATTTGAAACCATTTTATTGACTTGAATGTAATTCAGTGTAATTTTTAATGAAGGCAATGAATATAAATAAGCATTGTTCAAATGGGATATGGTGTACATACACTGAAGTGCCAGAAAAACTGGTAGGTTCCCTACAGGAGCCTATGACGGGGCCTCCACCAGCATATGTATTTTGCATAGGCTCCACTTTGCCAGTTTTTTTGACACTTTAGTTGATATGTTGACAGACAACTGTTAGCATACAGCTAGCCATTTCTTTATGTGGGTTAGATGGGTGTGTTATGTCCTGGGTAGACAACGTTTTTATTTGTCCTGTTTGCTTTTATGAATAAAACCAGACTGAAGGTTATAAGCGTCTATAAAATTATTCCAGGTTAGCTCATGTTAAGACTTATTAATGTGATTCAAGTTCTGCTCAGAAATTTTATCTTGTTACCTTGTGTTAGCTACCACACTGGCTTAAATATACACTCATATATATTAATGCTGATTAGTATATTATAATTAATGCTAATACTTCCTGCCTGACAATTTCTATATATGGGCTTAAAGGCACATTTTTTGCGACCTACAGAGAGTAAACACGGAATAACGTGTTTCTATATATCTGTGTCAGGAGCTAATATGTCATTGCAATAAACATTCACATTATTTTGTTTTGTGAACTGTGTTAGACATCCTATAATTAAAAAAAGTATAATTGCTAGATAGTTGAGTTTGGTTTATGTATACAGGAAACATCACATAAACATTCTTTTACACAGATAGATTATCATTCAGTGTCATGTTGTGAATCTTTTAAAAGTCGGTAGTGGACCTTATCAATTCATTAGTTGACTGTAGACTCGTGTTTCATCTGATTCAATTAGTAATCTGAAAAATGTTTCATTTTGTGTCATTCTGTTTGACCCTCATGTTGCTGGTCTCCAAGGTTTCCCAGGCCGCAAGGGAAAAAGAGGAGACCCTGGACCCCAACGCGTAGGTAGAAAAGGATTTTCTGGAGAACGTGGAAGTCAAGGACCAGCAGGACAAAGGGGCCAACCTGGAAGTAGTATTCCAGGACGTAACGGCCTAGTAGGAAGGCCTGGAGCAAATGGTATGACATTTTTAAATGTTAAAGATCTAGGGATTTCCTAATAGGAGCTTAAGATGTATTCATTTCAGCTTTCTTGCAAAACTGATTTTCATGAACAGTGCATCCAGCTTGCCAGATAGCAAACTCGTTTTGTTTTTCACATTACAACACATCAGAAATTTTACATCTCCATCCCAATCTTTATGAAAGTATTACTACTCTATCCGTTGCATACATGCACTACACTGACATGTATTTTTTTTCTAGGGGAGAAGGGATTCCCTGGATTGGTGGGATTCCCTGGATCACCTGGAAATTTTGGAGAGTCTGGAAGGCCTGGAGGTAAAGGTCAACGTGGAATCCCAGGATTGGATGGCGTATCTGGAGTAAATGGGGCTACTGGTTCTAAAGGTACACTAACTTAAAACATACCCATTACCATGTCAGTAGGATATGATGGATATAGATTTTTATTATACCAAACAAAAATGCATTCCAATGCATTGTTGTGTGATTTTTTTAGGGGACCGTGGAGAACAAGGCCAACAAGGACCTCCCTCCCCGTACCTTAAACTGCGTTCAGACAAAGGGGACCGAGGTATTCCTGGAGCTACTGGATTACCTGGTTTTCCAGGGCCAAGAGGTACAAAAACAATCCTACTGGCCACTGACTCTCATCTATTCATAAAATAAAGAATACAAAGCACCATTTATTTTTGGTGGTCAAAGTTTACCTTGAAGTTCGGATATATGATAGGCATTGTCTATAAACAGGTGATAAGGGTACCCCAGGCTCACCTGGTCGTCCAGGCTTTCCTGGTCAGCATGGATTTGGTGTTGGAGCAAAGGGTCTATCTGGTGATCCAGGTTTCCAAGGGCGCACAGGAGCACCCGGATTTGCAGGACTGAAAGGGTCAGCTGGTGTTTCTGGTTTCCCTGGCATGCCTGGACCTAGGGTAAGCCCATGTACTGTCTATTGTGCCAATCCAACAATACCAAACAGGCAATATCGCTGTATGAAAATATAACTCTAATGTTATTTTAGAATATAAAGTTCAGTAAAATTTACTTTATATTTGATCTTTGAAGGTTATGTGTTGAATAAAACACTGTTTATCTGATACATTTTTTTATCCCTTTTCTAGGGTACTGATGGAGTTCCTGGTACATTTGGTTCACCTGGCATTTCGGGATTACCTGGCAGCAAAGGTGAGTTTATCTTTACTTATAAATACATCTGTCCATGACAATGCTGTCCTTTCAAGGCTGTTGAGTGCAACTGTGTATTTAATTATATTAAGCTTGATGATCTTTTCTTGTAAAGGTGTGAAAGGGGACTCGTCTGGAATACCTGGGGCCCCTGGAAGAAGGGGACCGGTTGGAGATTTTGGATTTCCAGGTGAGCTTTGTGCTTTACTGCATACTATCACACCTGTTCCTGGAGTTCCATATAATGGATGCTGACAAGGAAGACATATCAAGCTTGCAGAGATTATGAAAGTGACTTTTTAATTTAGTATTAAAAATGTACAAAATATATCCAGAGATCCTGGTGTTCTTATAAATATAAACATACAGCCTAATATATATTCATACGTGCATGTTTATAAATAATGATATGCTGATTAACAGTATGTGAACAGGACAATATTCGAAAGGCATCCTTTAACAATATTAATCCTGTAATATACTAAAATGTCATTGTTATCTTTTTGGCTATGTAATACCTCAAGGTTTGGTATTTGATGCACAGGTATCCCAGGACCTCCTGGTGATCTGGGTTCTCAGGGTTTGTCAGGAGAGTTTGGCTCTCCTGGGAGGAAAGGTCTACCTGGAGATCCAGGACGGCCTGGGCAAGAAGGTAACCCATTGGACACAAATCTCCTTTTGCTTAGTTTTTATATTAAAATGATGCTTTTTTTACCTTGTCTTATACATCATGTACCTTCTGTCAGGTCTGCCTGGGCTCCAGGGCAGTAGGGGGCTCTCTGGTTTTCCAGGACTGGCGGGACGGGATGGTGAACCAGGTTATCCTGGGGCTCCAGGTCCTGCGGGTCTAAAAGGTCAGGCCTAGTCAAAGAGATTTTACAGATTTTCTACAGATGTTTTTATTCAAGTCATGCATAAAAGCCATACATCCAGAATACCACACCTTTAAATACCACACCTTTCCTAATTCTCTTATAGGCTTAGCTGGATCTCTTGGTTTAGATGGACTCAATGGACTTTCAGGGCCCAAAGGACAACCTGGCGCACCTGGTACGCATATCTATAGTTCCAGACACAGTCAGCAACCACAACCTTGTGGTAGAACTTAAAAAGTAACACAGTTAACACAATCTGTCCACAGGTATAGTAGAGGGTGGTCAGCCTGGAGCCCCTGGATTGAATGGACTAAAGGGAGAAAGAGGCTCGTCACTGCCAGGAACACCAGGATTTCTTGGAGCAAAGGGACTCAGGGGAGACATTGGTGAGAAAATAATATACATTATAAGCAGCTCTGGCAAACACAACTAAAAAATCTCCCGATCTGTCTCTGACACACCATTACTAGCCCCCACTACTACTACTTCTACTTTTACATCTATTACTTCTATTATTACCTATTACTACTACTACTAATAGTAATACTTTGTTATATAAATTCTCCCTAGGTTTTAATATATTAAGTAAACATGTACAGTAAATCTATGTCAAAGATGCAAAGCATTAAATGAATAAAAGGCACATTAAAGATCCAGAGATACCTGTGATGTTTAAGGACTATATGTGGCAGCGTTGTCCCTCTATATTGATCATATACTTGTGGTCTTTCTTAGGTTACCCTGGACTACCAGGGTTTCCAGGTCTTCCAGGTCCTCCAGGGGGACCACCCGTTTCACGTGGCATTCTTGGTCCTCCAGGAGATGCCGGTCTACCAGGACTAGATGGTGAAAAGGGTAAGTCTGTTTTTTTCAATAACTGATTAATTGGAAAATAATCTTCTGTGCATGGAGCAAAGAGACAAGGAAGAGATGCAATCCAAAATTATTATAGTCTTCCTGGTAACTTTTTGTCTCCCTGCCTATCTGACCTTTCTATGAGTCAGCCATTTGAGGACCTTGTCTTTTTTATAGGTCCACCTGGCATCCCTGGTCCTCGTGGTCCAGCTGGACCTGGTACAGACCAAGGTGACAGAGGAGATCATGGATTCCCTGGATTGCCCGGAAATCCTGGGATACGTGGTGAACCTGGATTTCCAGGAGGACGTGGGCCAGTTGGCAACCCAGGATTCAAAGGTCTGTCAATACACTGAACTATAAGCTTTACAACTGACAGCACATTTGTGTATATTTTGGTTATCCATCTTCAAATAAAAATGCAATAAATGTTATTTAATATGATTATCTTTCTCAAAACGTCTCCTTAGGACTGAGGGGAGATCCTGGTGTAAGTGGCCTACCGGGACGTCCAGGCTTCCCTGGAGATCCGGGAAGTTATGGTAGCAAAGGATTAAAAGGATTTAAAGGTCAGTAAATAAAATTTGCAGATTTGTTTAAATTGAGCATTGGTCTTCCAATATATTTTACATAAGCACTCTCTTAAATACATGATATTTCATGAACTCTGTTTCTACTTTTCAGGTCCAATGGGTAGCAAAGGACTCCCAGGAATTGTCATGCCACCTGATATACAGAACCTGCCAGTAGGAGATCCTGGTCCAAAGGGAGCATCTGGCCTTCCTGGTTATACAGGATCACCAGGTCAGCCTGGTTTCCCTGGACGTCCAGGTGAGCTGCATGTTCATCACTATTCATTATAATTTCATTGACAAAAAAGTTGATTAATTATGGTCAAGCATGAGTAGTACCTTGTTTTATTTGAAAGATAAGAAATTGGTCAATGACAAAAAGGCATTCATTACAGCTTTTTGAGTTTGGTTTCCATTTTTAAACAAAACACCAGCTTTATAGTTCACAGTTAAACTTCCATGTGCTTAAATTACTTAACTTTGCAAATGTTGTCAACTTTACCGTAAGCATCGTAAACCCACTGCTCTTGCATTTTACAGGTAATGTATAGATATAGATATACAGTAATGTGTAAAAGTCTTAGGCACATGTGAAGAAATGTTGTGAAGATGTTTTTACTATTTAAAAGAAAACCCCCACAGTGAGCAGTAAACAGTAATAAAGTAAAGAAAGTCAGGATTCAGTTTGACTACACT
>JAOVVF010000042.1:7360602-7382445 GCA_028565595.1 Duopalatinus emarginatus | reverse complement strand
TAACAGGTAGTATGTGAAAGGTTCCCGGATGTCCTAAGTATGCCATTTTGGACGCAGCCTTACTCTTACTGAAGCAGCGCGCGACAAGCCTCAACATGACCTACGGGTGAATCGCAGGGCCAAATTAGAATTTGTGTTAACAGCACTATTTTTTTTTTATTGTGATAATTTAAGATCGCGTTAATGCGTTATTATCGCGTTAAATTCGACAGCCCTATTTTAAATAAATTGATTATCTAACAGTGGTCTTAACAACATGACGCACCGCTTTTCTCTACATAAAAGTAAATAACCTGTTATTATATCTAAAATAGTATCGGTATCGGTATCAGTATCGGCGATACTGGCCCTGTGTTTACTTGGTATCACACCCCACTAGGGCTAAAGCGTTCTCCAGTCCTCTAGATGGCGGTGTTGCGCTTTAGTCTGAAAGCTTTACAGATGATCTGTGAGAGATATTGCAGTGCCTTCAGCATCAATACAAACAACAACAGTCGGGCTGTGGAGGACCTGGGGTTTAGTCGTTTCTCACCTGATTTGGTCCGTTATAAACAGGTAAAATGTGATTGATTTGGCGCAGTGAGGACAGGGGATGTGTGTGTGTGGTGTTGATAGAAATCAGTGTTATTGTAGATAGTTAAATGCTGCGTAAACAGTCATAAGAACCGGTTTAAACGGTGATATGTGGACGGTTTCCAGTCTAGTGTGTGTGTGTGTGTGTGTGTGTGTGTGTGTGTGTGTGTGTGTGTGTGTGTGTGTGTGTGTGTCAGGGTCTGAATAAGGCGGGGCAGGCAACAGTGGTCCACACTGCTTTCAGAGGGATATTAATACATCATATTTACACTGAATTGCTTTATGCTTAATGCTGTTCATGTCTGCTGCTTGTGTTTTCTGTTGGACACACACACACACACACACACACACACACACACACACACATACACACATACACACACACACACACACACACACACACACACACACACACCCTGGTACACACACTGCTCTGCTTTCATGGCGTTTAATAATAAGGGAGTGTCGTACTTACTTACACCACTTCCCTCTGTCTACAGTCTCAGGACTGACAATCACACACACACACACACACACACACACACACACACACACTGGACAATAACCAGTCTGTAATAAAGTTACTGGTCTTAAGGCTGTGTTGTATTGTTGTGTTTGTTAGGATGGTGTTATTGTATATGTGTAGTGCTTTTAGTCATCATCATCATCATCGTCATCATCATCATCATCATCATTATTATTATCATCATGCTCCTAAAGCAGATCCAGAGAAATCCTGATATAGATGTGTATACGGCGTTTAGGTCTTTATTTCCTGTGTGAGAGGACGGGGGTGTACGAGAGTGAGTCGTAAATGATGCACACATTTATGTGGCTGAATTTCTTTTAAGCAAATAAATTCAGAAAAGACAAATCCGTGTTTTTTTTACATAATAATTCAATACACTGTCTGTCTGTCAACAGGCTTTCTTTGTTTTATTATTGACATTGTTTTTAGACTGAGCTGCGAGCCACTAATGCACCTCTGTCTTCACATATTCATAAGAATCTTTTGTTCTTTTAGGGCTTCTTTCAGGGCACCAAACAAATCAATTGCACTATGCACTATTTAAATTGCACAACTTTTTATATTTGCACTCGTGTATTGCACATTACTTTTCATATCTGCACAGTTTTTACATTTGCACTTTTGCACTCTGTACATTGCTACTTTTTCCACGTTTTTTTTGTAGATGCTAACTGCATTTCGTTGCCTTGTACAGAGCAATGACAATAAAGTTAAATCTATCTATCTATCTATCTATCTATCTATCTATCTATCTATGTATCAGGACTAAAGAGAGGATGTTTTAACACTTCAGAACAATGTTTTTGGAGAGTGTTGACAGTATGAGCAGAATGTGCATTGTCATGCAACAGAACAACACCCTTGGACACCAGTCCTCTGTGATTTGTTTGAATTTCAGGCTTCAGCTGTTTAGTGAGCTGTAACGAGCGCTGTCGATTGTTGAAAATTTTTCACTGCACGCTGCTGCTCTTTTGTGCAAATCGCAAGTTGGCAGCCATTTTTTGTACATTACTTACAAATAAACTTAACATGTTCAGGTGACTGGGGAGACAGAGACCTAGTACGGAAAGTGTCTGAAGACAGTGCGGATGTCATTTTTGACTCGGATCATTTTGACTTGGCATTGTATGTAGACTTGGAAGTCACAATCTCATAAAATTTTTGTACATGGGGTAATATTTTTTTATTGTGTACAGAAGTGTACACAAAAGGCTGTGTGAAGAATAGGGTAAAACCTATTGGGTTCATTTCACACATATAAATGAAACATGGCATTCCTCCTAGCAAAAGCACTTATAACTAGTCTAAGTTTATGTGTCACTTAGATGGAGAATAAATGAAAATAGTGTGTGATTAAGCTCTGAGATTTCTCCATTCTTGCTTCTTGTAGCAGAAACCCACATTTTATCACAGAGAAAGTAACGTTTTCACTCCAGGAAGGGTGGAAGTTGCAGCCTTTCCTGTGAACGCTGTGCAACATTTACCACTCGTTTTTTCCCCATTTCACTGTATTTGGGTGTCTCGCAAAAAATTATGTTGTGTATGTGTGTGTAGATGACTATTTAATACCCATAGTTCTATAATTACATTAACCCTTTTATATTCCTCATATATTATGTCCATATACCATGTTTACCATGTTTATATTCTCATATTTATCACACCTATTGCTAGTGATGCACTTCTATCTATCACTTCTAGATCTATCTATCTTTCCTTGATTGCTGACTTTATTGTGTATTTCTTTTCTTTTTGTAATATGTAGGTTTGTACTCTAATCAGCCATAATATTAAAACCAGTCACAGGTAAAGTGAATGCCATCGGTTATTTAGTTACAGTGACACCTGTCAAGGGGTGGAATATGAGCAAGAAACTAATGGTAATGGCTAAACCACTGGTTCAGAGCATTTCTATAACAGCAGTAGTACCTACCAAACGTGGTCGAAGGAAATACAACTGGTGAACCAGTGACAGGGAGTGAAGACCAGTCTGCCTGGTTATGATTGATGTGAGGTGTTAGAACACACAGTGCATCCCAGCTTTCTGTGAATGTGGCTGGATAGCTGTAGACCAGTCAGAGTGCCCATGCCCAATTTAGTTTCATTTTATTTTATTTATATAGACTTTAACAACACATTGTGACAAAGCCCTTTACAGATTTAAGTCATTAATATTAATGAGCTTGTGAAATTATGTTTACAAATATTTTCACAGCTTGCAGTTTAGGCATATGAAAAAAATGCATGCACGTATCTAAATGTGTGAGCTTGTAAAAGAATCTGACAAGTTTAAGTTTGTGAGTGTGTAATTAAGATTTGCAGCTCTGTGCATGTGTAAAAATGTTTTGTGCACCCAGATATAATTGTGCAGAATGTTTTCGTGCATATGTTAATTTAAGGGATGCTTGGAGGAATATGATAAAAACCTCAGGGTGTTGACTTGGGATGTGCTGGACAAACACCTTGTAACATACAGGACTTAAATGATCGGATGCTAATGTCTTGGTGATGCTACAATGGGTTTGGAAGCTGATGCCAGTCAACTGTACAATGTTTTTATTTAGACTGGAGAGGTTTTCTGTGCTCAAGAAGATGAAACTAACTAAAATGCTAAATCTGATGTGATAAATATGATAGATATGTTCAGTTAGGTTAAGAGGAATGAAAGAAACTTTCAAAATTAAACTGATTGTTTTTAAGATAGACAGGACATGAGCCAAACTTTTACACACAACCAAATCTTTCTGATTGTAATTTGTAGGTACGCTGGAATATTCAGAGACCCTCTCGGACATGTCATATGTCTTCATCAATGACACGTCGCAAACGAACGTGCCATTACTGCAGGCCTGCATTGATGGAGACCTAGCATTTGCCAGACGTCTCCTGGAGACAGGGTGTGATCCTAACATCCGTGACAACCGGGGTCGCACCGGCCTCCACCTAGCAGCAGCACGAGGCAATGTGGAGATCTGTCGCTTCCTGCACAAATTTGGAGCAGATCTTCTAGCCACCGATTATCAAGGAAACACAGCGCTGCATCTGTGTGGACACGTTGACACCATTCAGTTCCTTGTCTCCAATGGCCTCAAGATAGACATCTGGTGAGGTGTCTAATGCTTGTCTTTTCTTTTTTATAACTATTTGCCTACTGTGCTTGCACACAGAGGAATGTGACCTCCGCATTTAACCCATCCTTGCAGTAAAACACACACACACACACACACACCAATGAACACTAGGGGGCAGTGAACACACTTGCCCGGCATAGCCTGGCAGCCCCAAACTACAGCACCCGGGGAGCAGTTGGGGGAGTTAGATGCCTTGCTCAAGGGCACCTCAGTCGTGTCTTGCCCTGGGCGGGGATTGAACCCGCAACCTCAGTCATGAGATCGGTTCCCTAACCACTAGGCCACGGCTGCCCCACACACTTGTCTCTTATATTATTAATATATACTTAAAAGTTAAAATGCTAAAAAATTAGCTGAATCCTGAAAGTTGCTCTTATTTTGCTTGTATTCACTATCTGAACTTTGTGTAATGTCATCTCTAGTTATTAGTTTTTTCCACCACACTGTTTTATCTGTTTTGATACAGATAAATGAATGTAGGCTATGTGTTGTTTGTGTCTGAGCAGTAATCATAATGGCTCGACTCCCCTGGTATTGGCCAAGCGGCGAGGCGTGAATAAAGATGCCATTCGGCTGCTGGAAGGTCTGGAGGAGCAGGAGGTGAAAGGCTTCAACAGAGGCACTCATTCCAAACTAGAGACCATGCAGATGGCCGAGAGTGAGAGGTGAGTGAGAGGAGACTCAGGCTGGCACCACTCTCGGCTGACATTTTGTGTGGAGTAGTCTTTAGCCTTTCTCATACAGGGTAGATTACTGTCATTTTGTAATAAACCGGAAGTCAGTGGATGTTCTTGGGATACTTTAATACTGTTTTATTTATCTTTATTTCAGGGTCTCTGCGGATCCTTAAAAAGTATTAAAAAGTCTAAAATAAAATATATGATTTTTAAGGTCTTAAAACGTATGATTTTTTGATAATTCTCGATTAGGTGCATTACATTTCATTCAGGCGGCATTAAATTTCATCTGGGCGGAATGAAAGAAAGAACAATATCCGACAAGATTATTTTTCATGCTAGTTCACCAGCACATGTCCGTATCTAACCAGACTTTAAAATAAGTGTGTGCCTAGCACTGGCATCACACATTTAGCGGGCAGTGTTCTCCATTTCAGTGTATATGCACTTGGTAGAAATAGACCAAGCAGTGTTTCAGAGTGGCTATTTTTCAGAGACGATCCGCGGCAAGGTGGGGAAATGCAGGTTCAGTGATAACTGGCTTGAGGATGGAAAGTATAGTGGCTGGTTACAAAAAGTAACAGTATAAGCAAGGTGTAAACCGTGTAAGAAAAACATAAAATTAGGGACAATTGTCTGTAAAGCCCTTGACGCACATATAAAAGGGGAGAAGCACAAGCGTTATGCCCACAGCCAGACAACAACTGCCCCCACGTTACTGCAAATGCAAACACTAACGTTACACCCGCTTTGGGATCCCACACAAGTAATGCCTCCAGTGCATTCTCCCCAACTACTAAACTCAAGACTGAAATTTTGTGGGTTTTGCAAACAGTTAGCCGACATCACTCCTATACGACCAACAAAGACGTAAGCGCTGTTTTCAGTGGTATTGAGAAGGCAGTTGCCTGATATAAACTTCATGTTGGTAAATATTCACTGACTATTTGCACTGTTGCTCAGATACAAATGTGCTCTTTTAACTTGCGTGTAGTTGATTTCATATTTTTGCCGTGGTAATGGTCTTGATTTTTTTTCTTGGAGGTCTTAAAAAGGTCTTAAAAGTCATTAAATTTGTAGATCAAAAATTTGCAGATACCCTGTATTTGAATTCTTTCCCTAACATTAAACTCATAAAAAATAAAGTAATCCGTTGATTTACAGTATTTTGTATTGGTTTATGCATTACACCTGTATACTTTGTAATATATGTTTATTTGTTGATTCCCAGTGCAATGGAGAGCCACTCTCTGCTGAACCCCAACCTCCAGAACAGTGAGGGTGTACTGTCCAGTTTTCGCTCCACCTGGCAGGAGTTTGTGGAGGATCTGGGTTTCTGGAGGGTTCTTCTGCTGTTAGTGATCATTGCCCTGCTCTCTCTGGGCATTGCTTACTACGTGAGTGGGGTACTGCCCTTCTCTGCTAGCCAGCTGGAGCTGGTCCACTGAAAATACCCCAAATGCACTGGGTTTCAAATCTAATCTCAGTTGAAGCTGTGTTTTATATGACTTAATGATTTTTCTTCATACAAATTAGCTCTTATGTTACTCGTCTCTGGCTAATGCTGTGTGGAAGTAAAATCTACGCACCCATAACTTGACAGGCTACTGTTTTACAGGAAGTATTTAAAGGCCATCTCTGAGACAGGAGTTGTTTCAGTTATGATGTGAGCAGTGTTACAAATCTTACAGAATGAAGCCCTACTTTGAATGAATGTACATTTTGATTTCTTTGTATGTATTCCTCTAAATTCATGACAAGCTTTAGGAGAGTACATTTGACTTATTGTTTCTGGAGTGTAGATTAAGCTGTTGCTCCCTGGAATCAGCCAAGTTATATACAAGGAAGAAGTCATGTAAATTTTATATTTTCACTTATATTCCTTTTTTTTATTCTGACACGCACATGTACAACATTGTTAATTCTTTAGTATGTCTTTAAAGCCATGCTTGCTGTATTACCTTGTTAACACATGTAGATTTTCAGAATGTGGTTAGGGCAGAACAAATACCTTCTTTTTTCTTGTCATTAACTTGGACTTGATACTACTGACTGTCTTGTCCACTTTCTGTTTTATGTCAGTATGTTGTGATTGTTACATGCACGTTTCTAACCAAAAAGGGTGACAACCTCTTATTCCCTTTCTGTTATTGATTATTCAACTTTCTGGTCCATGTGGACTACCAGTACTCTATAATGCAGACCAGGATTTTTGAAAATTTGAATGATTGATATTTATAGGTTAAGGGCACCTAAGATCACAGGTGGCTAGTTTTGAAATGATTCTAAATGAGTCATTTCCATAGCGTCTGTGCAAGTGTCTCATTTTCTTATTATTAGTTTAATTATCTGTAATAATGTGGTCAGTGTTTATCAGTGTCTACCACAAAACCCAGTGTTTTAAGAACACAAACTGAATGTGGTGATGGTTCTGATGGTGATGATTACTGTATTGCTACAGCAGCAGAAGAGCAGGTTTAAATTGGTCAGTATTTAAATGATGGCTCTTTACTATTGTTTTGAAAGTTAATTATAGTTTACTTATCCTTTGGATATTTTGTAAATATTTTGAATGTGTTTTAACAGCACTCACTGTTCTTTACTCTTGGAAGCTTTTGTTTCCTGATGACGAACTATTAAATTACAAATAATAAGGGGTCGGTTACTTTTGGTTCTTTGCGACTCTATTTAAATTTTTTAAAAATGTAAATGAAATGGTCCTGTGATCTTCGCTCTGGTCTGTCTATGAGGAGTTTGGTGTGTTCTCCCTGTTTGTGTGGGTTTAGCCGGTTCTCTGGTTTCAATTCAATTTAATTTTATTTATATAGCACTTTTAACAATGGACATTGTCCCAAAGCAGCTTTACAGAAAATAATAAAAAGGGTCAAATATACATTTATAGAATTATTTAGAAATTGTATCCATAATGTGCCCTAAGGTGGCGACAGTGGCAAGGAAAAACTCCCTGAGATGACAAAAGGAAGAAACATTGAGAGGAACCAGACTTATAAGGGAACCCATCCTCATTTGGGTGACACAGAAGTGTGAATATAAACAAACACAAAAGTGCAGGTAGCCAGAGAATTAGAGTCTGTGGTCTGTGATCTAATTAATGGTGTACTGAAGACTGTCCATGTCCATGGTGGGTCAGATGAGACTGTAATCAGGACTGTAATTTCATCCCATTTATAAAAAAAAAAAAGAAAAAGAAAAAAACCCCACACACACATAAATAAATTGGATGTGTTAAATTGCCCCTAGGTCTGAGTGTGTGTGTGTGTGTGTGTGAGACAGAGAGAATGAATTGCAGTACAATTCACCTGAATCGACTTTTGGGTGAGAGTCGACTCCCATATGAATCGCGTTTAAAATCATATACAAGAAATGAGACATTTTTAAAATAGGAATACATGAAGTACATTAGGGGAGTTGAAGATGGATATAAATGATTTTTAAAAAAATAGAGAACAGTATATAAACCTGTCTCAGGGACTCTTATTATATGTAAATTCGCCTGCTGATTTAAACTGGTTTAAACAATAATGTTAATAAAGTGTTAGTTGTTAGAGTAGAGTAGGATTTTAATAAAAAAAATATCAGACATACGATAAAAAAACACGCGATCACACTAAAATACATTTCCATGTTCAGACAAACAGAATAATGAGTCTTTTGGGAACCGAAAGAGTCGACTCTTAATGATCAGAACCAGCGGAGAACTCTTAACCTGTCTGATTTACCCATAATGCTCTTGTACCGGAAGCGGAAGTAGATATTCAAAACAAACCTGCTGGCTAACAGTTCGGAGGAAAGTAAGCGGAGGTTGTTGTATTATTCTAACATGTTGTGAATCATGGTGTCGTAGTGAAGACTGGAGATTATTTTGACCATGAATCTGAGAGGACTGTTTCAGGATTTTAATCCCAGGTGAGTAAAAATACTGAACAGGAGTCTGAAACAACCGGCAAGCTAAAGTGAGTTAGCATCATTATCATGATTAGCTGAGTGTTTTACTGTATATCTGCTAATAAAGCTTGTGAAATCGACAGGCAGTCAGTGGATCAGTGTATACAGTGGTTAACATTGTCAGAGTTCACATACATGTAGCATAAATAACTACATGGTTTCATAACTACAGCAGGATGGTCATGTTACTGAGTTCTCCTCCGTCAGCACGGTGTTTACACTCTATATACAGTCTATAATATATCTAGTGAAAGTGAAAGTGAAAGTGATTACTCTTCTGACAACTATGCAGTGGAATTCACCTCTATATTCAACCAAACTGTGCAGTGAAACACACACATACACACTAGTGAACACTAGGGGGCAGTAAACAGTGGTTGGTGTGGTACAGTGGTAACATTTTTGGGTTCCCATGTGAGAGACCTGGGTTTGATTCCCGATCTGGGCAGCCAGTCTGTGCTACACCAATAAGGGTCCTTGGGCAAGACTCCTAACACTACCTGTAATACCAGTAACCTTGTCGCTCTGGATAACAGCGCCTGCCAAATGCAGTAAATGTAAATGTAAATGAACACATACACAGAGTGGTGGCAGCACCCAGGGAGCAGTTGGGGTGTTAGGTGCTTTACTGAAGGGCAATTAAGTCGAGTCTTGTTGGTTGCAGGGCTTGATCCTGGTATCTTTTAGTCCCAAGGAATGGTTCTTAACCCCAAGCCAAATGTGAGGTCCAGTTGTTGACACTGTAACGTCTTAACATTGACAGTGTAGTTGTGGTGTTTATTGTGTAATATTGATCAAACCGTTCTCTCTTGCTCTCTCTCTCTCTCTATCTTTGTTTTTTTTTTTTTTACAGCAAATTTCTCATATATGCCTCTGTTTTGCTGTTCTCCATCTTGCTGGCTCTGAGGCTGGATGGAGTTATCCAGTGGAGTTACTGGGCAGTGTTCACACCCATCTGGCTCTGGAAGCTCATGGTGGTCATCGGAGCCACCATTGGGACCAGTGTGTGGGCTAGTAATCCTCGCTACAGGTGTGTTACAAACACAAGACTTAAAGCTGCTGTCCGCAATATTGCTATTTACTGCACATTGCTGCCAAACAGAATTTTACCCTTTCCTCCAATTGTGCTTGCACACAAACACACTATTGAACACATTCGCCCGAAGTGGTGGGCAGCCTCAAACCACAGCACCCGGGGAGCAGTTGGGGAGTTAGATGCCTTTGTGAAGGGCACTTTAGTCATGTCTTGCTCAAGATCCCTCTGTTATAATTGCTTCTATGGACATGCATATGTACAGTGCAAAGAAAAGAAATGAAAGATCAGGAAATCTAGCAATGCCAATGCAAACATACTCATATAAATTATTGTTCTGTGGGTGTGTGTTTGTTTGTGTGTGTGTGTGTGTGTGTACGTACAGAGCGGAAGGTGAGACGCATGTGGAATTCAAAGCCATGTTAATAGCAGTGACCATTCACGTTCTGCTGCTGATGTTTGAGGTACTGGTGTGTGATGCAATCGAGAGGGTTCCCCACTCCTGGCTGCTCGTCTTCATGCCCCTCTTCTTCGCTTCGCCTCTGTCAGTGGCTGCTTGTGTGTGGGGATTCCGTCATGACCGCACACTAGAGGTCTGAAATGATCATGCACATTGAAAAACATACAAATCTGGACATTTTAAGTAACATTACCACGTCTGTATGTTAAATAAGAAATAAAAATGACAGTGAAAGTTAAGTGTTTTCTAATTTTCCAAGTAATTTTAAAATGCTTAATTCTTTTATTTATACTGTTTAAATTATAGCAGTTACAAACTGTCATTCCCCCACCAGTCAAAAAGTTATTTATGACAAAAAACATATAGTTATGTCTTTACATTTGATACTCCTTCTAAAATTATACAATTATTTTTATTTAAATAAATATTTCGTGTTGTATCAGTGGTTATGATTAATATAAAGTGTACACAGCAGTACATTCTTTTTAAAATCAGTTTATTATTAGTCTTATTAGATTATGTAGCAGATCAGCTGTACAAGTCTGTAAATTAGCGTTTGCTTTATAAACCATAACACTTAATTTAAATGATTAGAACAAGAGCATTGATATGAGGCTGTAATACTGTCAGAGCTCCTGTTATAGAAAACTTTCATGATTACTTACTGATCAATTAATAAGAAGTAAACTTTTAACCATGCTGGAGAGATAAATGTGTGAAGATATATAAAATTAGATATTTTAATACCTTTTTGAATGAACAAACCTGATTTTTTCACTTTATTCTACCTTTTGGAGATGATCTAGTAGATAGTTACTTTTCTCCATTGCCCTGTTTATTTGCTTAGTATACTTAGTCTAGTGTTACTTATGACTGGTGTCATTTAAGTAGAGTTATGTAAATGTGACTGAGCCTCATATATTCTATGACTCATATATTCATGCTCTTATTCATATTTTTCCTCTCTCAGTTGGAGATAATGTGCTCAGTGAACATTCTCCAGTTCATTTTCCTTGCCTTGCGACTGGATAAAATCATCAGCTGGGACTGGCTGGTAAGACTTGCATGTCGTCTTTCATTTTAAAATCATTACAAAACAATGTTTTGACAAATATACAAAGAAAAGTAATGACCAAGAAACTACTGAAACATTTCTACACCTTTACTCTGCCTGAAAACACTCAGATTTGTAGTCATTCATTTAATGTGTCCTCTTCTCAGTGATTTATTTAACAGCAGCCAAACATAACACTATATACCAAAACAACCAGGATTTTATTGATGACACATTAGCTGTTAGTGAAGTAGCCATAGAGCTTATTTTCTGATATCAGTAACTGTCCTCATATATATGTACCAGAAATAAACCAGGAAACATGTCCTTAGTTCATGAAAATCTGACTCAGTGGAGTACCATCTACCATCTACTTTGTCAGATCTACAAAAAGGATGATATTTCTGAAAACCACAAACAGAATTGTTTTTCTGATCGATTGCTCTTTTCAACGTATGGTTGGATGTAGGTGGTGTGTGTGCCACTGTGGATCCTCATGTCTTTCCTGTGTCTGGTCGTGCTCTACTATATAATCTGGTCCATGCTCTTCCTGCGCTCGGTGGAGATCATCGCGGAGCAGCGGCGCACTTACGTCACCATGGCTGTGAGCTGGATAACCATTGTGGTGCCACTCCTAATCTTTGAGGTGCCTTATATTTTAATAATTTAATAATAATCCATTCTGTAAAGAAAAGTGCAGCACTTCGGCAGGTCTTCGATGTAACATATTGATCCTGTCAGCACTAAAAGAAAACTAGCACGATTGTCATTGTGACCTTCATTGTTCAGCTAACATGTGTCTCTTTTTCTCCTTCAGATCTTGTTGGTTCATAAATTAGATGGACATAACAAGTTAAGTTATGTGTCTCTCTTTGTGCCTTTGTGGGTTTCACTGGTCACTCTCATGGCCAGCACGTTTGGGCAGAAAGGCGGAAATCACTGTGAGTAATTATGTATCGCAGACTTAAGTCTTTGTGTTATAGTGCTTTCTCACCAAACCACATTTGGCACCACAGCTAATCATTTTGGCGCCACACCTTGAATCAAAGATTATCCAGAACCTAATCTTGCATAATACTGAACATGGGTGCTGAAGGGGAATAAGGCAGAGAAAAATGACTATAGTTAAATGTGAGCAGTTTGGGGTTCTGAAATTACACTCACTGAGCACTTTATTAGGAACACTGTACTAATACTGGGTAGATCCTCCCATTGCTCTTAAAACATCCTTGGTTCTTCATGCCATTGATTTCACAAAATGTTGGAGTCTAAACCCACTGCTTTCTGTTCTTGACTGATAGAAATAAAACCCCGCATAACCATCTGCTGTTGTAGCACATCTGCTTTAAGGTGCAATGTGTTACGTGTTCTGAAATTCTCTTTCTGGTTATGTATAATTGTACAGAGTGATTATCTGGGTACTGTAGTCTCTCTATCAGCTTAAACCAGTCTGGTCATTCTCAATTAATTGTCTCTTATCGAAAATATTTCACAGTTCACAGAACTGCCTCACACTGGGTGTGAGATCAGCAGTTACAGAAATACTCAAACCAGCCTGTCGGACACCACTAATCATGCCACGGTCGAAACCACTATGGGTCACATCTTTTTTTTTCTCCATTCTGATGGTTGAGGTGAACATTACCCAAAGCGGATGGCTTGCATCTGCATCGTTTTTTGCACTGCCCTGCTGCAACATGATTGGCTGATGAATGAATGAATAGGCGTAATAGGTGTTCCTAATAAAGTGCTCAGTGGGTGTGGCTATAACATGGTTCACAGTTAAGTCAACAAGTGGAAAAGTGATTTAAGTTTTTGCCATTTTTGATCAGTGCTATGAATGCCACCACACTGACTTTCCCACTTCTATCTCTCACTTGTACACAATCACACAGGGTGGTTTGGTATCCGCAAAGACTTCTGCCATTTCCTTTTGGAGCTCTTCCCTCTCTTACGAGAGTACGGAAATATCTCCTACAACCTGCAGCATGATGACTCTGACACCTACGAGGAGACACGTGTTGGCCCCGAACCTTTAAAAGTCCCCCCCATGTTTTTCCAAAAAGGAGTAGAGATTACGCCATTCCCTGGGAAGTACTTTGACCCTCCCCCGAAACTGTCTATAGACATACCTGACTGAATGTAACCGCACTCTTTACAAGAACTGTACAGATGATCCAGGAGGAGGCCAGGAACCAACACTTGCTTTATTACTTTTATTACTTGTCTTTTTTTGTACTATTATAATTCAGGTTTACTTGATGATATGTCAAGTGGGAAATAAGAAAGAGCTGGTATTAGTATTTGAGTCGTCGGTCAGAAGGCTGCGATTCAATGGCATTATATTTTAATATAGCTTATAGTGAATTATTATATTCCATAAAGCACTTTTCTTTTGTCCAAAATCAAACTCAGGCAAATTTTCAATATAAAACTGTTAAATCCAGCTCCCTGGTCTACCTTCAGCACAGTTATGCTGAGTAAAAGCCTGACGCTTGTATTGTTTTTATTGTCTGTATGCCTCCAGTGGCATTTCTGTATTCAGCCTATTTTTACGATTGAGATTTTATATACTGAACCACATTTCCTTAAGAATTACAATGGATCTATTGTGAGGTCCAGGATTTACACACGTACTACTGTTTCTTGTGAGAATTTGTATATATATATGATTGAGTCCTTGTTTTCCACATGTCTGACATAAAGGCAGCTGTAAATAATAAAAAAAAAAAAGGATAACCTGACACAAATGAGTGACATGTCATGAAGCTGTAAGTCACTCATCATCTGTGAAAGCACTTCATTTACAGAACTGATATTGGTACTTGCTTTCATTTCTCTTGAGAATGTATACAGCGTCCCTGGGATGTATCCCTGTTCAGTCACCCTGTCTTTCAACAATGACAAGTGACTGTAATACAAAAATCAAACCCCACAACCTACAGGAAATACAAGACCTCGATGGTCTGATCCTCATCCTAACCATACCTTTACATGGTCCATAAAGTTGTTAAAGGTCTACTGAATGTTAAGAAGGTATGCATGTGACTGTACAGCACACAATGTTTTTGTACTTAATATTTTTGTTTTAAGTGTAAGATTTTATTTCTTTACAATTCTTGATTGGACCCTGAATGCAAAAGGAGTTCTGATTATAAAATGGTTTTGAACAGCTGAACCAATAAATCAGAAACAGGAAAAAATCTCAACCTGTCAACAGAAACCATAAAGTCTTTTTTTAAAATCTGTACTTGTTTAGTGAGAGAATAATAAACATTAGTTAAATATTCTTTATTCATTGCATCAATTGTTGAAAAGGTCTCAGAGGTGTGTTAGTTAATAATTTGTAATAACTGTGTAATACACGTATATGTGCTGTACCAACTTAAAATATTAGCAACAGTTAACAGCCAGCCAACCGTAGGCTTGTGGTTAAGAAACCAGCCTTGTGATCAGAAGCTGGTTTGTTCCCTGCACAAGACATGGCTGAAGTGCCCTTAGCAGGCCATCTAACCCCCAACCACTGCTCCAGACACATGCGTTCACTAGTGTGTGTGTTTTACTGCACGGATGAGTTCAATGCCGAGGTCTGTGGGTAATGTTCGTCTATAGCCGACACCTACAGTTAAATAAAAATGACCCCCAGTTCTCCACTGGTTCAGCTAGTGCAGTAAATGTTTTTCTGTACCAACTATTTTAAATGTTTACTAACATCATACTGTAACTGGTAAATTATTACAGAATTGAGCTTGTTTTATCTGCTTTTTTATGCCATCAATTTTGGATACATTTACTGGTTGACATTTGAAACATCCGGGCCTTCGCCCAGAGGTCCATGCTCACACAGGATTTATTTCCCTGTTCACAGCAGCTATATAAACTATTTTTTTCAAGCCATCCGAGGGGGCAATGATTTTGCCAGTCCGGTCAGAGAGGGAAAATAACATAATAAATAAATTCAACATAATTTTTTAAAAATTATTTATTATTATAACTTTATTATCTACAACAGTTCAAAACATGGCTTTGCTGCAGATCTGTCAGGACCTTCAGATCTGTGTTGTAAACATGTGTTTATGAGGCTTGTCATGTCCTGACTGTCATGTCCCTTATCAACACCACCTTTTTATTTAACACTAAATAGCTCCTATAAAAGTAAAGTAAAAGTGAACTATTTGCCTACTGTGCTTGCACACAGAGGAATGTGACTTCTGCATTTAACTCATTCATGCAGTGAAACACACACAGGCACCATGGGCCTGGGGATGCCTCCTGCTCTGGGCAAGCCCACGGCTGCCCCCACTTGCACTTATCATCAGGAAGACTTTGGGGAAGTTATGATTGATTAGGTTTGTAAAATGACAGAACAACAGCCCCTTGAATAATTTGTGAAAGTCACAAATTAAAAAAAAAAAAATGCCACCTGTCTTTTTAACTATCCAATTTAGAATAGAGGTTAAAAATTGCACAGCCAGCCACTAGGGGGCCTCAGAGACATTTTGATCTTTTCAGTATCTTACTAAAGGTTTTTGTGTAATGCCATTTAACATTTTACTGCTGGAGTCTGAATTGTTTTATATCATCGCTGTCCAATCAAAAACATGCATCTTCCAGAATAGTAACTTTAGAGGACAAGAGAAAAAACCTTCTTAGCTTTCAATAGTAGTCAATGTAAATAGATTTTATTCTAAGTCATTTTGAAGCATTTCTATTGGTCCATTCATTATAAAATTTTCACACAGTTTGAAGGACAGCTGCTGTATTCCAATGATGTAGAAAACTAAAACAAATCCAAAAATGGAGATTTTTGATTGGACAGTGATGTTATACATTTTTATATAGAGACGGCAGATAAATCTGAGAGGCTGTGAGATGATTAATAGGATTAAGGAAAGAAGAAAAAAAATCAGATACACAAATCTGTGTTCATTTTTTTTTACTTTCTATAATACAATTTTATTAGATTTTTGTAATCATTAAATTTTTTGATATTGGATGATTTGAACATTTATGAAATGAAACCGTGTGAGGCATTTAAAGGGAAAAGTCACTGTTTTGCTAAAACTTTTATTAACTCAGACATCTGAAATGTAACATGGTGTATTGTAAGAGCCTGTTATATTATCCTTTGTGAAAAAAACAACTCATTTTAGAGGTAAGTAGTAACTAAAGCTGTCATTTAAATGTACTGGAATAGAAATGGCCCTCTGACATGTAGTGGAGTGGAAGGAAAAATAGCATACAGTTGAAATACTTTGGTAAATACAAGTGTTTAAACATTGTATTTAAATAAATGTACATAATTATCATTATCTCACCACTGTCTAAACAAAGCACATCTATACATTAGTAAGGCTTCACTTACCTTACTTGTTTGGTAGAAAGCTGTAGTTGCCTTTTTTACTGAGATGCGTTCCTGGTGTCTTCATTTCTGGAGAATACACAAGAACGACTGTAGCTACTAGATTTGTTTCAGGTAAAGCTGTAAAGCTATCAGCAGTCAGAGATTTACTTTAAGCTAACGTGGCTAATTTAGATCTTTCTGGCCTTCGAAACATCACGACATTTTCACAAAGCTGACACTAATTTCATCCAGTCTCCGTTAGCTGGGTCAAACAACTTCACTGTGAATGGTGTGTTTTCATTCAGTCTAAAATAATGAATGCTATTCATCTAAATACAATAAAGATGTATGGCTTTTTTTTTTTTTTTTTACCTCAGAGAAAAAAGGTCAGCAACAAAAAAAAAAAAAAAAAAAACTCAGTGAGATCTTCAGATTTTTAAACAACACTATCATTTTGTCCTAAATGGTTTTTTTAATGCCAATATCTGACAACAGAACTGAAATACGACTTATGAGTAAATACAGAAAATAAAGTTAAAATAATTTTTTTTAGAAACCGTGGCTCAAAACTCTTAACACAAACTTAAGAGTTTCTACTTATTAACTATACTGTCAGAACTCCACAAATCTCACATCACACAAAACCATGCTTTTTCATCTCAAACTTGATTCCTTCCACCAAAACAATCCACACAGTTATCCTATGCTTCTCTCTTTTACAGTATCAAAGTATTAAATGATATTTAAGTAAGAAAAAATTGTGTTTGGAGTCGTGTTGTTGACACATGAGCTTCAAGTTTCCAGAATTGTGTGTAGTTAGATATTTATGTGTATATAATGTGTACAAACTAATGTCTTCATTACTATATATATATTGTTTAATAGTTTAATAAAGTGGCAGCTGTCTCAGTGAGGGTCATTTTATTTTAAAAAGATCACCCACAATTCTTTCATACAGCCATGCTCACACAAACATCTCTGTTCAAAACAATTTACATTTATCTTTATTATATAAATTATAAAAATAAAACCTTAGAATATAACAGCTGTACATTAATTAACATTGTTTTATTCATAAGCAAAAGCAGGAAAGATAACACTCAGGAATAAAATGTCAATCCATAACTTTAATTTAGAGACATAATGGTATGGAAACAGTAGTTTTTTTTGTTTGTTTGTTGTTAATGGTAAATATGTACCTGTGATTATCATGCTACGAAGTGCTGACAGTAGACTGTGTTTGAGATCATAGAATCCTGAGTGTTACGTTTCCATTACACAAAACTGTCACATTATCAACAACAACAACCAAAAAAACAAAAGAGGGATCACAGGAAGACAAATGGCAGTGACATACTGAAAAGAGAACAATTCAGACTGCTACAATGGTGGAAAGGGTTAAATGTCACTACAAAATAAAAAAAAAACCACAATATTTATGCGATATTCACATACATGTACAATATTTGTTATAGACAACATTATGACTATTAAACAAACCAGTCAAGTTAGAAGTGTCATTTCTTGGTAGGACCATAACCTCCAGCCTCAGTGTGTTTGGACAGGAACATTTCCTCTTTCCCTGCTTTACTTTGGTGATAATAGTTTCAGCCTAGAAGTCGTCTTCTGTAGGGAAACTAAAACATACTGCAGTAAGGTTTGCTTTCTCTGAATGTCATCAGTGCTCTGTATAAATTAAGATATATACTTAAAACGTATTTCTAGACTGTTCAATGTTCAATTTCCTCGTCTTAGATTTCCTCATGTGTGCAGTGGGCAGATGTGGTTCTGCTGTCCATCACACCACTGGAAATCTCTGCTGACCTACTGTAAAGACTTACTAGTGATCAATGAGTGCAAGATCTTTAAGGAAACTTTGCTTAAAGCTGATGGATCTTTTGGTGTTTTGGAGTCAACTATGGTTTGGTCCAACGTCTCACTTTGTGAGAGTCCAAGATGGATTTGGATTCAGTCCTGGGCTAAGAACAGCTCAGAAAGAGGTTTAACATGCACACATGCCATCATTGAGTACGTGGAGTGTGTGATTGTGTTAGAGAACGCTGAACACAGTGGTAAGAGCAGTAACCATTACAAAACCTGCTACTATCCCTCTGGCCAGTAACAGACAAACACTTATGAACACACTGTCCACTATACAAGCTTAAGATGAGCTCCTGAGGAACACACAGCTTTGTAATGGGTGTGTGTGTGTTTGTCTTTGCAGGCCAACACATTTCACCTCACACACTTCCTTAAATGTTTGCTTTCTCAGATTTGCTACAAGCTATCACATATATTTATAGGTAGTGGGAGGGATGTACGTGTGTTTATGTGTACAATTCAAAATCGTAAGCGTCCTCAAATGGAGCTTTCTTCACACTTTGCTAACGGTGCTCCTCTTATAACATGCAGCTTAGCGAATTCTTCCTCCAGTCCTAGTCCATCACCCATTTCACTGAGTCCATCCCCAAGTCCCTCCACCTCTCCTTCTGTCCCGGCCCTTTCTCGGCCAGGATATTCTTCCGCCAAGTTGACTGATGATGTATCCTGTAGCTGGAGTCCACTTGAATTAGTATAAATATAACCACACTTCCGCTCAGGCATATGACCTCCATGCCCATTCAGCGTCCCGTTCCTTTTCTCTGTAAAGGGAACTGCCTCGGAGAACAGACTGGCGCTGCTGGGTGATTGGGGCGTGTCTGAAGAGGGCAACAGGTCCCGCCCCTTTTCCGAAGTCGATGAACAAGGACCACCTCCTCCTCTCTTGTGACGCCGGTTAAACAGACATACAAACAAGCCGCAAACTACAAAGCCAAAGATGAAAAAAAGCACGTATCCTGCCAAGAACTGACGGCTTGAGGCTTGCATGATGCTCGAACTGGTACTCGGCTCCTGAAGGAGGAGTCTGTATGCAGCCCTGGGACAGGCTGGCGGTTCTCGCCCAGCTTCCTCACAGAAACACATGTAAGTGCCATTGCTTTCGGAAGTGACCCGTACCTCCAGGTCAAAGAGGTGGCGTCGTGTATGTCTTTGGGGTGGATGCTGCCAGTAGCAGGGACGAGGAGAGACCTGAACACAGGGCAGCAACAAATGCAGACCCTCTACCACCCGCAGGTCTTTCACTTCGGGAGAGCAGTGATCTGCGGATTAAACACAAAGCGATACATTTACATGGCTGTACAAATGGTATAAATATCCAGTAGTAATTAACAAAGTAGTTCTCCTTTTAACTGAGCAGTTAATACGGCTCTAATAAGACCTATATACACTGAACAAAAATATCAACACAACACTTTTGGTTTTGCTCCTATTTTCCAAGTGAACTCAAAGATCTAAGACTTTTTCTATGTACACAAAAGGCCTTTTTCCCTCAAATTTTGTTCATAAATTTGTCTAAATCTGTGTTAGTGAGCACTTCTCCTTTGCCGAGATAATCCATCCACCTCACAGTGTGGCATCAAGATGCTGATTAGACAGAATGATTATTGCACAGGTGTGCCTGAGGCTGGCTACAATAAAAGGCCACTCTAAAATGTGCAGGTTTATCACACAGCACAATGCCACAGATGCCGCAAGTTTTGATTGTGAATCGAGTGGCTTGGGTGGCGGATCTGATCACCGTATCTCTGTGAATTCAAAATGGAATCAATAAAATGCACCTGTGTTCGTTGTCCATTATGCCTGCCCATACCATACCATATCCCCACCGCCACCATGCACCACTTAATTCACATAATACTTAATACTGTAGTATTTAAAAAAAACACACACACACATTTTTTGCAAAACCAAACAAACTAATCAGGTGTCTGGATTGAAAGAATAATAGATTCCTACCTTCACGCCTTCCACACCGACTGACCAAATCTTCAGGCTTTAGCGGTTGACCAGGTCTGAAGGAGTAATTGTAAAGATGTTAGCTCATTTGATAAAAAAAAAGGATTTTCAGGATGAGTGTGTGCACACGTGTGTTTGTGACTTACTCTGTGACCGCCAGACTACAGGCAGCCGGTTTCTCTCTCCACACACAGCCGAGTGAACGTGCACGTGCACACACTTCGCAGGTAGTGTAGAGGGAGCAGCCTTCTGTAGGCAACTTCACCAGAGAGTGAGTAGAACTGACCAGGGCCTTATCCTGAAAAGGAGGAAAGAGCATGACAGGGTGTTACATTTGCTACATTTCCAGTAAAAAAAACATGAGTCAGACAGAAATAAAGTAGGATTTGGGAGTGCAGAGACACACTAGTTTTGACCAGGACCACCATAATTATCTTTATAAGAAGACAGATGACCAGTCACATTGTTTAAGGTACTTGTGCTCAACTACCAAATACACTGCACTAGAGGTCATATCTAATACTTGGTCATACACAGCTAAATAAACATTCTTGGTCTCCTGTCTTGTCTCTGTGTGTTTACCTTGTATAGAAGGATATTATTGATGGGTTCTGAGGCTGGAAAAAGAGGGAGTTCTTGCAGAAGAGTTGCATTCGGCCCCACTACTGCAATTCGGTGAAGCTCTCCATGATCTATACAAAGAAAAAAAAGTATAATATACATAATGTAACCAAGACCATTACAGGGTGCCAAGCACGCGCACACACTTGTACTCACACTTACACACTCATAATCACACATTTTCTTGCATAATCATTATTTTTTTTTCACCTGTCCCAAGATGCAGAACAGTGGCTTTGAGTCTGCTGTTGCCATTGTTGACAGGGGTCAAAGTGACAGCCAGTTTGGTGTATGTAACACCACTCCTGACCAGTAAAGGTGCGGACACTACACTGTTCTCCATGAGAGGGTGGTCTCGCATGAACGTCAGCACTTTATCAGGCAGCTTCAGAGAAGAGTCGAAGCCCTCTTCTTTCAGAGCGCTGTTCAGGCACTGTAGCCGAAAAGTAAACAAGAAACAAACCCATGTGTATTAGAGGATGTAAATGTGGATAGCATTTATACACTCTGGATAGCAGTATAAGGTAAGATACTCAGAATATAGACTATATAAGACCACTGGTCATATATAGATTATAACATAATACAGAATTATATACTATGTTCCATATCATATAG
>JAOVVF010000042.1:7325349-7353972 GCA_028565595.1 Duopalatinus emarginatus | reverse complement strand
CACTGAACACTCAATAACACATCGCATTGAACACACACTAACACATCACACTGAACACACACTAACACATCACACTGAACACTCAATAACACATCGCACTGAACACACACTAACACATCACACTGAACACACAATAACACATCACACTGAACACACACTAACACATCACACTGAACACTCAATAACACATCACACTGAACACACAATAATACATCACACTGAACACACACTAATATATCACACTCAACACACAATAATACATCACACTGAACACTCAATAACACATCACACTGAACACACACTAATATATCACACTCAACACACAATAATACATCACACTGAACACACACTAACACCTCACACAGATAAACAAAAATATATTTGTTAATTTTTGAGCTGTAGATTGGCCTACATGAGCCTTTTTGCCCAGAAACTTTAGTGACTGCAAGATTTATAACTAATAATTCAATATTCACTTCTTTCTTTTTTTTGCTTATACTACACCATTAGCATATATTGAGGCATATTTTGACCCAAGATGTTAAAACGATACACCAATAAAATAGGTGGCTTCCAAGGTAGTATGATTTTGGTTGAAACAGGACAAATTGGCTCTTCTTGGTTATTTCGCCCCCTGTTGGTCACAGTCTGGTTTCACCATAAATCCTACCAAAGGCTTATATGGTTATTCCATGTAGTGACCATGGATTGGGTTGCATTAGTCTAACGTAGGATGTGTGGTTATCCTCTTCATTATAAAAAAAAACTGGTCATAAAAAGGAGATTTGCAGCTGGAGTGCAGATTGTCAGGGATCTTTATTACTTTACTAACCCTCCCCTATTCCCCTAATGAGTCTCTCTCTACAGTCTACTATTGTTTTGTTCGCTGGGCATTTTTACTATCGAAATTTCAGCCCTCAAATCACAACAGTAAATCCAGGAGAAGGAAAGAGACTCTGGTGCTTCAATAGTTTTTTTCCCCCACCAGCATGTTGAATATGGACATGAAATAAACAACCACTTCCCTCATAGTTAACATACGAGATGAACTTAGTCTGCATATGAACTTAGTCTGTATGAAGGAGGTGCATAATACACAATAAGTACTACAATACTGGGTTGATATGTGAAGTGGATTGAATATACTGATATAAAGTCAGTTTAATGTAATAAAAGATAAGATATTGAACTGATCTCAGCTCAAAGGAAGAGAAACTGTATTTTACCTCACAATCAACATCCTTCTCTACACACGCAGGTGCCAAAGGGCCTATGGTGAATGTCTTATAGCCTGAACATAAAAAAAAACTGTGTAACATATGTTTTATAAAAAAAAGCCTAATACAGGTTAAGTTAACTGTTTAAGTAAAAAAAAACGTTTGCACAAGGAAGTGGTGGTCTGGGTAGAAAAAATAACAACAACAAAAGATTTTTAATATAGACCAGTCATAAGCTTATAATATAATCGATAACATTAATACTGTGCTAGAGACTTTCTTTTAAACAGGGCCGATAAAAAAAGGACCAAAGACTGCATTTTAGTAGGCCATCAACCAGAGATTGTTAACAGAAAATGGAAAAAAAAGCGACATCCATTTACAGCCTTGTCCCATGTCTCATCTGGACAAGCTATAGAGCCTCTATTAGACATGAAAATCTTCTCTGTGCTTTTGTCTGAGGAAAATTGTGTAATATTTCAGACGATCTCCACTGTAGGTTCATATGCTGTAACATCAAGGTTAAGTATTATAATCTTTGCACTTTGTACAATCTGTGTGCCTAATTATATAACAACTAATGTCAACTAATCTTTACATGCAATCTGCGGGGGCTACTGGGACAACTGAGTGGTTAGCATTATATACGCTAGTTTTATTTTTCTGTGCCCTAATGAGATACTGTAGGGGAAATCCCAGAGATAACAGTGGCAATCAGTGGTAATTAATCAGTGTCGATTTGAAATGTCCCTTCTTAAATGGCATACTTCCTGGAATGCCAATGTGGGTTTTCTATCTTTTATTTCTCACTTAAAAAATAGGGTGCAATTTGCATTGCAGTTTGTCCCAAAAGTGCTCAGTAAGGTTGAGGTCAGGGCTCTGTGTAGGCACTCGAGTTCTCCAAGCCAACTTCAACAAACCATGTCTTCAGGAAGCTTGCTTTGTGCCACTTAGGTCCAGTGAAAGGAAACTGAAATTGCAAATTCCGACTTCCAACAGTTTGAGGAAGGCCCACCTAAGGGGCCATATATTGTATGTCCAAATAAAATCTGCCGTTGTCCTTTGTTTAGCAGGTTATAAAGTAACACTAAGGTTACATATTGAACTTGATTCAACTACAGTGTAAAATGAACAGTGAACAGAGAACAAGTACCTAATCTATGATAATTATCTAATTAATTCATAGTCACTGTTTGCTGATTTAATTACCCCATTTATGCAGCTGAGCAGTATGCAACCTTCCACTGCTTCTGTTTCTCCAGAGTTGGTCATTTGAATTGATATTTGTGACAATTTCTGTTTTATTTATTAATCTCTGAATGTGAGTTGTATCCCAAACATTCACTCTTAATAACTAAGATCACAGGAAACTCACAGATCATAGTCAGTGTGTTCACTTGGTGCCTGACCACAGAGTTTAGGCCTTTTCAAGTTTATTTTTGCATCATTTAATATAGGCATTCTTTTTGAAAAAAGAAATGATCAGTGGTAAACTATTTATTCACTATCTTACACTGCACTATTTATATAAACCTTGGTCAAGGTATTAGTCCCAACTTGGGCAACAACTTGGGCATAGGGTCAAATAGGCCTACTCCATAGGGTGTTACTAGGCAACATAGTATAGGCCCATGTATGAAATGAAAACCATACTCTACTAATAGGACTGACACACAAAACGAGAATGTGATATAATGCCTATTGCCAGGGTCACTCAGGCGAATGTAAATGGTCTGTTTCACATTTGGCTTTAATGTACAGAGTATGCATACTTTATTGTAAATATTCTACAAAGGAATACTACTTAACTCCACAAGTTTGCAAGAAACCATCTAAAAAAAGGAATAAAAGAAAAAGAAAGTAAATTAAGTAAATAAATAATTCCAACTATATTTAAAACTTGTTCTGTGGCTTAGCTTCTACCTTTAGCCACAGAGAGGCTTGATTGCTCTACAGACCTGCAGAGCTTGCTATCTTTCCTTACGTTTAAATAAATATTCATAAAACTATTTTCATTTACATTTCAATTGCTTTGATTATGCTTTATCTTAATGATTTTATTATTTTCATGCACTTAATAAAATACTCAAAATTATTTGGCGCAGGCTAATAATTATATTACCATGCTAATCTTTGAACCGTATTGAAGGAAACTTCCATCACGTCAAAGCCCAAAGGGCTCAAAGGTTATTTTTAAAATTTTTATGGGAGAGAAGTGAGAATCCTACATTGTATTAAGTGTTTTACAGGGAAAATATAATTTTATTATACATTACTGTACTTTACTGTACTGTACTGTGCAGTATATAGGTATATTCCCATAGAGAGTTGAATATTTGCATTGTTTGTAGATGATGAAAAACTGTATTTTGATTCCATATGGGAGAAAACACATTTGAACCAGGTGCAGCTTTTAGAGAAAAATACCATAGGTAATCACTGTGGACACCCATGTTCACACACTTTAGAGTGATCAATACATCATGTATATCAATTGCAATCAACTGCAGCTGTATGCCTTCATAACACACCTGTACTTACTTTTGTTAACAAACCATAAATGACACTGATAGCGGATCAGTAAATATGAACCAATATCAAAGGTCGTGCAGGAGTTTTAAAATACTGCTGTGGGTCCTTCATTAGCTGAGCCACTAATCTTCATTTGCACTGTAATACACAGCTCCTCTTTGTTTGACTTTGTTGACCATTTGAGCAAAGAGGCACTGCTGTTATCAGGAGTACGCTGTCCGTCCTGGGGCTGTGTTTATAGTCTTAAATTTGGTGAATTAACAGTAAAGGTTTAAAAAAAAAAAAGATGTGTTGTACAGGAAAGTGTGCACGGTTAGTGGGTTTGATTCTTTTGCCCACCGCGTTTCTGTGTATGATTGCCAACGTGCTGTTGTTCTTCCCTGATGGCAATATTTTGGAAAATGATCAGATCTCCCTACAGGTCTGGTTGATGGGAGGATTCTTCGGTGGAGGCTTGTTTGTAAGTAAATAATTGAGTCATTTTCTGTTCCATGGTTGTATCAGAAGAATTTTGTTTATCTTAGCTATGAACCAAACCAATAACCGTAACCAAGTGGGTATATATTTATACCACTGCTTATTTCCTGCATATCTCTTATATTTAGTGTTTTTTACTCTCGTTATGTATTTGTGTTCATGTTTTTAAGAAATAATATTTCTTTTTACTTTTTTTGTATTATTTTTAATATCTTTTTTTATATTGTTAGATGATTTTTCTTTTGGGTAACAGTTTTTAAACAGTCATTGTGGATAAGGTTAATAATTGACATTTTTCAACCATTAACCAGATGAGGTCATAAGACCTAATGTAAACAGTTGGCATACAATTGATCAGTAACACCCAATATAATATGAAGCATAAGCACTGTGTAAGCAGTTATTTTACAACAGATACAATGACATACTGTAGAAGTCCTTTTGTGTTTTTATTTAATGATATTTCATTGTCCATCAGATGCTGTGTCCAAGCTGTTCGGCTATCAGAGCTGGTGGAAAGGGTTGCTGTGGGAGGGGCTGCTGTGGAAATCGTTGTCGTGTGAGTAACACTACTCCAGTGGGGGGAAAGGTCTAACTCTAGTAGATCTATTACATAGGGAACTCTAGTAGATTATATCATAGAGAATAATATGAACTAATATGTATAACTACTAAGCAGCATACAACGTTCCACAAATGAATCACTTTTCCAAATCAGTAACTGACTCAGGGTAACTTTCTCCTTTTGCAAGACTTTGCAAAGATGTCATTTGAAAAACTATTGCAGCCCAAATATTTAATTTAAGTTACTAAGATTTAGCTGTAGATATAGCACTAGTTAACTACACTAATACAAAGGCCATTTGAGAAGCACTCTATAGTATATAAGTATACTATTAAACCAAATGTGTGTTTATGTCTGTAGATGCTGAGCTCTGTGTTTTCCTCTGCATTTGGTCTAATTGGGGCAATATACAGCACCAGCGTGTCATCTGCAGCACTGGCTATTGGACCAAAATGCCGTGTGGACACAGGAAAATGGACCTATCCCTTTGAGGGCCAGGCCCAAGAGTAATTCATTCCTAGACTCAAATAAATACACTTAATTATATGTGTAAATGCTTTATTGATGCCACATACAAAAAAGAAAAACCTTGCCAAAAATTATGTTTAATTTGTGTGTATAATTTGAGTACACCAACTGCTTTAGCTCTGAATCATTGTGAATCTCTCTCTCTCTCTCTCTCTCTCTCTCTCTCTCTCTCTCTCTGCAGTAATAGCAGCTATTTGGTGGATCAATCTCAGTGGTCTACTTGTGTTTTCCCCGAGAATGCAGTCCTATGGCACATCGTTCTCTTCTCCATTCTACTAGGCCTGGGCGTTGTGCAGGTCGTGCTCCTTGGGATCCAGGTCATTAATGGCTGCATGGGTTGTATGTGTGGGGACTGTCGGAAAAGGACAGAGGTAAGTCAAGTCAAGTCAAGTAGTTTTTATTGTCATTTCAACTATATACAGTGTTGTACAGTACACAGTGAAATGAAACAACGTTCCTCCAGGACCAAGGTGCTACATAGAACAGTAAACTACAAAATACAACGTAAAGTGCACGAGTGCTAAAGCATGTGCAATGACGCAAGACGATTAACAATAAATACACAAGACAATATACAATAAATACACTAGACATTAGACTAAATATAGGGAGGGGGTAGTGCAGGTAGCCCACTGGTAAAGGGAGCAGTAAGGTGCAGTTATATTTGTATAATGTAAACATAAACAAAGCACCATTTTGTATCCGGAGCAGTCGCCGCAAGCTATTGCTGCGCCGCCATCTTGGAGGTTTGCTACAGCACTGTTGCTAAGTTCAGTTGTGGCCTGTCAGAGACAAGTACTCAGTAGATGGCTCAGTGGATTTCATTATCAGTAATAAATTTATGGACCATTTGATATGCAAGGTAAAAAGAGTGACAGAATAATGAATAGAAGGTTGAACATTAACCCCTAAGCTAGTTTATGGTTATACAATCAGTGGTAGCCAGAGTATATATGCATATTATTTGCAGTTTATGTCAGTGGCTAAAAGCTGGTTAAGTGCACCCTTAGCACGGATGAATGAAACAGTGAAAGCTGACAATATGTCATGTTATGGCCTTTTTCTGAGAAGATACATTACAATTTACTGGGATTTGACTGACACTAGATGAACATGTTTATTTTTTTTATTTTTTGCAGGATGAAGGAGGATTGTAAAATGGAAGATATAATCAAGACAAAAGCAATTTCTTTATACATATTTTGTTCGCTGATAAATACCGCCACAAATATCTATTTATTAATGCAATCTACATGATAAATGGTGATGTGTATAAATAGATTATTTTTAATTTACAGTAGGTACTATGTTTAATCTAAAAGCAATATTGCATATGTGAACACTGCATCTTCTTTTAATGACAACTTTGTACACAGTGCTATTTATATTGCCATTTCAATCAAGTTATTAAACTTGATATGGCATAAATATGTATTAATTATTGACTAAACCTGTGTAATATCTTTATATAGGGCTTGAAGCTCTCAGGATGGATAATACAATTTTTTTTTGTCTTTGACCCTTCAATATAGCCCATGTTTTTTTTCTTTATGAACCAATTCTAATGCAACAGTAATTTTCACTTGATTTTTGCAGACTAGAACATTTTAGCACTGAAAAAATAAAATTAATAAAATTTAAATTAAAAGTCAGTTCATTATTATTTTGCTTTGTGTTTAATGGGATAGTGCTGAATAGTTCTTGCTTCTTACCAGTCCGAACTAGATCCTGGCTGAAAGCAGAAACACAGGGACCCTTGTGGCAGAAGCAACATTTACAGCTGTACAAACAGCTCAGACAAAAACTTCAAATATATGGTGTATGTAAAAGGTATCGTCTTGTACTTGTGTTCTTGATGGTGACTGCATTAATTCTTTGGATACAATTTCTTATATATATATATATATATATATATATAAGTATAAGTATATATATTATATATATATATATATATATAAGTAACAGGTAACAAATACTTGGCCTAGCCCTAGGACAATAATAACCCATAACAGACTACACCTAGATCAGCTTTTTAGCACTTAGACTTCAGACAGGAATAAAATACACATTCTGGAAGCTACAAACCCTGATGGTGACTTAACAGTGGTGACATACTATCTAGCTGTGCTCCACTCTAAATAAGCTCCATCAACTGATAAACATAAACATACCATGCAAGTTTTGGCCATATGTGGTGAGAAGGACTGTGAATGCACTTGTTCTGTCTTGTGGATTGAAATCAAGGAGCATTATAAAAAAAGTCTGGATTACTGTAGACTATATGGCTATATGTTACATAACTGCAAAATTAAAAAGTAGTGATTAGGAGGGCTAGGGTTAGGGTCTGTATTTTCATACAACCTTTATTTGTTTTAAATCATACCTTAGTGGCTCGTCTGAAATCTCACATTGTTCCTCATGAGATAAGGTTTCTTTTATAGAAAACAAGTGCAAAAACAGCTAACAGGAAGAGCAAAACATTCTGTCTTTTCGTCATTCTGATCACACACGTCCACACAGAGAATGTAAAGGGTGACAGGCTGAGGGAAAGGAGGAGCTTACTGAGGATAAGACGAAAAAAAAGATTGGCAGCCCCAATAGTGTTCGCTCAAAGGAACTAATGCAAGCTCTGCCAATTTCACACACACACACACAAACACACACACACACGCACACACACACACACAAAGTCTTTCAACCCACAGAGAACACAGGCAAAAAACATACACAAACCTCCGGAATGAACCCAAGAACAGAAGAGAACAGAACAGAACAGAACAGAACTGGAGCACACCAGTTAGTACACATGAATGAATCTGATGGAAAGAAACAACAACCTCTAACACTGGACCAAGATGTTGTGTACAGTTTATTATTTATTATTATTATTATTATTTTATTGTTTATTATTATAGTACAGTTATACAAATTATTATTTTAACCTTAGTCCAATCCAAATAAATACACGGCTAATTAAAGATTTCTATTTTAATACACACTGAATATATATTTGTGCCGTTTTACACACACTGTCTATTTTTATCAGGTAGTGCACAAATAAACCTACCACACAGTCACCACAGCTTCTTGAGATGTGACTCAATACCACAGAACAGACAACACATCATTGGTGACAGGGTGCAAATTCAACACAGACTTGCAGGAAGTGAAATAAAAAGGCAAGCCTGCACTGGCCCTATAAAAATGTCACTGAGAAGACCAGGAACACATGTCGTTTTTATAATATCTACAATAACTTTTATGAGAACCTGTGAGCAAGAGAAAGAGGTGGTTGTATGGATAGGCAAGGATAGGGTTAACAGAGGACCAAGTAGGGTGGGAATGTAAAACATGGGGAGGAGGGGGAATATGGGGTAACAGGACTGAAAAACTGGTCTGAGGCGACTTGAGCTGGAGTGTGCCAGTAATAACTTTACGTTTCTGAGCTGAGCAGAGCTTCAGCATGAATACAGCCTTAAGGCTTACGCGTAAAGGTGGCGTAAACACTTCTTAACAAGACTAGTAAGTGCAGGAACAAACATGCCATTTTCTTCTGTCAAATACAGATGACAGCCAGATCATCTGATTATCGCTGGCGTAGTTTCTCACCTTTCATTATATATATATAGGACAGTTACAGCAAGGCTGGTAATATATGTACATTACACACTTATATTTAATCATACAAACAAATATAATATATATTACATTCTTAATGCCTTATTCTAAAATTAACTAGAGATGCATATTTTTTTCACATGACTATCTACTATTTTCTAATTATCACAGCCAACACTATCACTCCTAACTGCCAACAGTGCTACCTACATTCATGCAGTTGCTATTCTTATCTGTTGCTATCTGACTCCAGTGGTTGCCACTTGCTGAATAACTTAATATCATCTGGAATAAATACTGGACAGACTGATAGGTCCTTTGTGAACTGTGATTTAGGTTACACTGACAGATGATTGATACATTTTTAGAAATCAGTAAAAGAGAGTGTTTCCATTTTCAGACATTGGCCTCAATCACTAAATGTGGCTTTCATAGGTTCCATATACAGTAACACTACACTGTAGTATAAAATCCTTCTTCTAAAAGGCATGGGCTTGGAATAACTTAAACCTTTGTATGTAGTGTATGTAAATCAAAATTGCTGTTTTGTATTAGGTGAAGATCATACAGTACTGTGCATTGCACATTTGAATGTCATTATTTAATCATCATGCACTGATGATGGATTGCCTTGGTACAGCAAAGCAATAAAAGGATGATTTCCATAAGTTTTGCCTAATTCAAATTCAGTATTCAAACAACTGTGCTGAACTCTGATCAAACAAGACCAAACCCAAAATGTTTCTGAAACCTGAGATGAGTTATTTTTCCAAACTTTTATATCACTGAAAGACAGTGTCCCACGTCATCTGTCTAAACCACTTTCCTATTTCACTGAGGTTCAAATTAAACAGATCTGAGACAGTAATTAGAGAGTAGTAGAAGCATATGAAGATCAGGAGAAGTTTGCTGCTTTTGCACTGATCTTAGACTATATTTCAGAACTTTGCTCATTTCAAAATGAACCAAGACCCTCAGCATAGGTGGCATCACAAGGAAACATGGACTGTGCCCCAGATTTCACTGCAGGCATGTTGGTCTGCATTTTAATCTGTTTCCCCTTTAGAAATCAAATTCATAAAATTTCCACTGGACTAAATCCATTGGCCATGTTTCTGGCAGACTGACCAGAATCAGTCAATGCCAATAAGAATACAGTCCAGACTGTAAACATGTTACACAATTTGCATAATGCTCATGCAAAACTATAGCCATTTATGAGTCTTCCAGAAATGTATGGTTCTACTGGTATAATTAAATAACTGAAATACTAAAATAATAAGATTTTAGTGTGCATGGGCAAAGTTGGCAAATAAAATCTTATACTAAGAAACTCAATAAAATCCACTGTTTCTGTGTATGCTTAACAGATTAACAGTATTTGCTTTAGCCTATATTCAGGTCATGTAATGTTTACTGCACGTCATGCCTTTTCTCTGGTGAAAGATCGTACAGAAGTGCTCAACAGTCTCAAATGACATTATAAAGAGCGGTTCAGGTGTCACAAAATCACAAAACCAGTTCCAGCTCATTATTATAGAGGTGAACATACTGTAACAAAAACATATATTTAAACTAATTAATACAAAGTCACTGTGAAACATTACAGTACTGGTGTTAACTGCACTTATATCAGGGTTCTGTAGTTTTTTTTTACTGTCTAAAAACATAGATAGATTGGTTATGCTAAACTGTCTCTAGGGTTGAACTAGCATATGAAATGTTAAGCAAATAGGATGGATAGTTTTTCCAGATTTGTGTAGAAGTGTCCTTTAGATTTAAAGGTGCGAAAAGTGTTTCTATATGCAAAAAGAAAAAAAAAACACATTATGAGTTTTCACACCAGCCTGTAATCCCATCATTGAATGCTTTTGTCTGCATTGCCATAATCAATTCAGTGAGCTTTTCTTCTTTCCTACTTTGTAAAAGGTTGCTATTCTTTAAGTTTAATCATAGCCTATAATAAAGAAAAAAAGGAATAAGAAAAAAAGCTGCAGTAGCACAGTTATAGTTGAAGAGTCTCAATAGTGGGAATGTTTATCACTCAATGTTGGAGGCTTGCCAGAGTCTTAGAGCACCATTGAGAGAAGGAGGAGGAGGAGGAGGTGGAGGAGGGCTGGAGCATGAGGTCGCTCTAAATCCGTTTAAAAGCGCCAGATCTCTCCGTGCTGTGATAATACACACACTTACACCCACACACACACACACACACCACTCGACACCTTCTCCCAACGCCTTGGCTCGTCGTCCTGTGGACCGAAACAGTAATCAGAGGTGGAAACACTCGTCTGAGTCAGAGATCTGCCCGTCGCTGACAGCCTGAAGTCGTGGAGCCAGTTTTGGTGTGACGCACATTTTAAACTTCAGATTCATCTCTGTGAAACTGGTGGTAGGTGGACATCTATATGCCAAGTTGCATGCATGGAAGTGCTAAATAATGCCATAAAAACCTAGAATTTGCTTTGTGAATTCCTTTACCTGATTACCTTGACTGTTGTTGGACGGAGGTGTGTCATAGTGGGAGTGTCGGTCCTCTAGGAAATAACATTATTATAGCGCACTATAATAAACCAACTGAGTTTAATTCTGTGGGTTTTAGGAAATTAAAGCTTAGTCTTTGTCAACATATGAAGTGCAAAGGATTTGTTGAGTGTCTGGAGGTGCACTATTATTAAGTGTGCTACTAGTGTGCGTGTTACTAGTGTTTTTCTTGCTTTATGGCTATTTATAAGATAAGATAAGATGATTTGCTTGGTCCTGAACTACTATATTTATTAACAGCACAAAAGACGGATGCTGTCTCTACCATTCATTCTGTAAGTATTATTATTTGCTGAGGTTTCGTGCACAAACGACAAGTCACACGTCCTGTACTATACATGCGCACGTGAACACCGTGTATACATTCATGACTCCGCCACGTACAGCACGCGAGCACCGAGGCACGTGCTGGTGTTCAGTCTTAGCCGCGTGCACGGATTGACCACTACGAGCCGACGTCTAGTGTAGTGTGTCCTCTTGCTGTGTCTTGCTGTGTGACCTGGACATAGTGTCTCTTTGTGTAACTATATGGACCCTACAGGCGTGTCTCTGCTTCAAGCCAAACCCATTTCTACCCCTGTGTTGTTTATTTCTATAGCTGATACTATTTTAATTAAGTCAATCATTAATTTGTATTAAATCACTACTAAAATGTAATTAAAGTTATATCAGTTACACATCATTTATACTGAGGACACTAGTTATGTTATTTATAACTAAATTCTAATACAATTTAAATATATTTGACTTAATATACTTCGAGGTTTGACTTAAAACTTAAAACATTGAGTGTGCTTGATATACAGGTATGTGATTAATGTGGATAGCAATAGTATTACAATAATAATTTCAGTACACTTTAATGTGATTTAGTGCTCAATCTAGCAGCTCAGACTTGTATACTTAAACTGTATACTTAAAACTCAATATAACTGAAGTGTAACTTAATATAACATGAATTACTTTTTAGTAGTGATTTACTACGAACGTCTTTTTCACAATAGATCGTCAGATCTTAGGGGTGACTTTGCTTGACCCATGCAATCACGTCATGTCTGCAGCAAAAGACGCTGCAAATCTCTTTGTGCACGTCTTGAAGTGCCTCGAGTATCTACAATTTACAATTCATCTCACTTATTATTATTAGTTTAATGCAACACTTAGGCTTTGGTTTCAAATATTTGAGTGCAGATTGTAAAGAACACCAAGTGTCCTAGTCAAAACTACTTAGTAGGCTCTTCTTCAGTCCTGTGAATAGTAAATAAAAGCTCTGTTACTACGATTCTGACAGTTTAAAGTGGTCAAAGGTTTTAGGTAGGGGTTATAATCTTATGGGGTTACACTGGGTATAAGAAGAGTATTTGGTATGATGTTACGTTATAGGTATATGATGAGGTTCACACTTGGGTCTTTTTATTTATTATTTCATATATTTATCTGGACTAACTGCCTTATTCTGATCAGGGTTTTGGTGTATTCAGGTCCTTTCCCAGAAATACTGGGGGAGAGGCAGTCATTTAGTCTGGATCAGATGCTAATCCATTACAGGCAATCATACATGCACACAGCAAGCATGTTTTTGGGAGGTGGAGGTGGTTGGAAAACTCTAAGGAAACAGGAAGAACATGTGAAACTCCACTCAAACAATAACCAGAGTTCAGGATTGAACCAGGGATCCTGGAGCTGTGAGGTTAACCTTAAATGGCAGCAGTGTTCATGTTCATGTTCATATAGTAAATGCAATTTTGCATATTAAAGAAGCCTAAAAACAATCTAATTTTGTTTTTACTCATATTCCAAACCGCATTTTATGAACTATTTTATGAACTATCTAAAAGTCTGGCCTATGTATCTGGAAACATAAAGCAGAATGTGAGTAGGCAACCTGAAAAAATTATGAAGTGTGTAACCAGTAGGACTTGTATACTGTTCTTAGAAACAGTTAGCGAATAGGTGTGGTGATATGTCGCAAGTAAACACTTTCAATTACTGCTTAAAAAATGTCAAGCTGAATTCCTGCTTCTGTGATAGCATAATCTATAGAGGAAATAGAACAAATATTGACTGGGATATGCAGCTAAAGCCACTATTTAGTTCAATAACATGAAAGTTGTGTAGACAAGTAGACACTTTGTTTGTAAATGATTTGGATGTGTACCTGGGTTTGCGTAAATGTCCACTTGAGCAGCTAAATAACTCAACACAGGGCCATTGCTTTCTCACGTCATCCCGAGACTCAAGTTACAGAAATGTAACAGAAAGTTGGCTCATTCTGGCCTTTATGTCCTCAGTTATGATTGATTTTACTCCCTTTTACATGTGTTCTGGATTATATCCCTCTTGTGTACTGCCAGGGAATGAACAAAGCTTTGCAATTCCTCACCACTGACCAGGCACTATACACAACATGTCTGTGTTGAATAATGGGTGTGATATGAGAGAGCACACAGAGGAGTGTGCGTTGGCTAGATTTATGCTAATAGGAGGAGAAGAACAGCAACTAATACTTTTGCTTTTCCTGATTTTGCTTTTCAAACATAAGGGCTTAAGAGATTACATAATGTTTTCTATGACAATAAGGGTGATAGGGGGTCATAAATATTAATTTATAACTTTAGTACAGTTTAACTGTTGTTTTCTGGCTGTAGTAGTAAGAAAAAAAAGTTGTGAATATTATGCACTCCCAGTGACCCCATAAGCCAGGCTCAACCCTATGACAAACACCAGGGTTGTAGTAAAAGTCTTTACTAAGTACAGAACAGTGCAAGGTTACATTCCTGCAAATAATTAGCTGGAGTCAAAGATGTATAGTGATAATAACACAATATACAATACATATATACTACTGCAATGTTTTATTGTTACACATAACAGAGGTGGAGATAGAGGCATGTAAATGTGAAAGAGTGTACTGTGATCACTGTACAGCAGTTTCTAAGAATCATGTAAAATCTCAAGCCTGTGCTTTTATTGTTTGCATATTGGTCCCTTACAGAATACTGAATCTCACATGATTTAACACTAGTTTTTCCCCTTTTGGTTTTGCATAAAACATCAGTCAAATTCACAATCGCCACTTTGGGCTTTAGAGGAACTGACATTGTGCCAGATAGATTTTTGTGGGCTGAGAATGAATTGAGTTCATAGTGTGCCAGATTACCAGTTGTGTGAGAAAGCTGCCAGGCATATGAGTGTTAATCAAATAGTTATGGGGTGAATAAAAGGAAGAAGGGAGAAAAAATAACCATGGAGAGAAAGAGTATATTATTAAAATAAAGCAAATTTACTGTACACAGCTGTAGAGAAAACGAGAAATTTTTATGTGACGTGAAAATACTGCCATGATTGTAGCCATACTGGCATTAATCTTTGGTATAGTCATTTTCTTAGACCCCTTATCTGATGCTTTAACTTTATAAATATATAGCATGTGGAATGAAATGAAAAGAAAAAGAAAAAAAAATATTCAATTGAATGTATCATGGGTAAAAATGTCACAGTTTTATACTTTATAATCTAACTAGTATATATCATAATATTTTCACTTAATTTCCTAAGAAAAGAGGCATGAACTATAGATTATGTCTGTGTATTATCCAAATATTTAAAAAGGTTGAGTTTATTTTGCATCGGTTATTTAACCTAATAGAGCATGTATTAAATGTAAACCATGCTGGTTCACATTTAAACGTATTACAGATTCTTGAATGATTATCACGGTATTACTGGGTATCACAAGACATTTGAAACAATGGCCGCCAACAATACAACATTATCATACTAAGATTAGCAGGGCCACTTTGGGAACATGACGTGCTTTGTAGACTAATGCCAATCAAGGGTTTAGCAGAAAGTTGACACAGATTCACAGACTTACACGGCAAAAGACAGGCTGATTGGTAGTCAAGGACTGATAAGATTAGATCTGATTATCACTCTAAAACAATGAATGGCAGGAGGAGAAAGTGGAGCATAGCCGTACCATATGAACCATTTAACAAATGTCATATCCATACATTTAAGATTCCATTTAAACACTTATTACAGTTATTGTTTTAAGTGACCAATGATTTTTAAAGAAAGAAAAGCCTCTGTTAGATGCACTATTGTGCGGCGGTGCATTTAGCTCCATAGAGTTACCATTGTACAAGAGTCAACAAGGACTAAAAGAGGAGAAACAGCAGTAATAGTGGTCCACTGGGACAGGACCTAAGCTGTCTCATGACATTTTTAGTTTAGGAAAAGTAGTGGATGGTGTGGTAAATGACAAGGTTGCCAAGTTTAGACATTTTGTGCCCAGATGGGCTAGTTTAAAAATACTAAAAGATCTTGTTATATAGCATATAAACATGTACATTTACATGTACATTTTTACTGAGCAAGATCTGGTGTAATATTGCAGAGGTATAAGGCATTAAGTGGAATAAAGGCTTAGAGCATTTTTTGAGCTAGTTTCAGTTTTATGTTGTTTTAGAGATATAGTTGCTGTGGAAATTTTTCTGACACCTGGAAATCAAACTGCTGCTCAAACACAGTTTGTTAGACTCAAAACAAGTTGTTCGACTTTACACTGGATGACTGTATGTTTACTCTCACTCTAATGGCCTATAAGTAGCCTACAGCAAAAATGTATGCACTTTTTAACATTGCTTTTATCAGAATTCTACAAAGCACACACTAAATTAGTCTCCTTTCACACTTCTCTCTGAACTTTTTTATTTTCACAGTATTCTTTGGAGGAATGGGTGTGAAGGTACTCCTGTGCTTCCCCTTCTACAGACGCTGCAAAGAGCGTTGCAAGGACAGAGCATGTCCTCCTGAAACAGGTAGGAGATATAACTATATTCATGATTTAATTTGATTCTTGGTCTCAGCCCAGTCATTAAAATGATTTATAACAGAAATGTTAATCTCTCGTAATATGTGTTTAACAACAACACACTTTTGTGTTATCACTATTTGAACACATTGTGTGCACTTTTGTGTTGATGTGTTAAAATTGCTAGAAGAAAATAATGTACACTGTTTAACACAATATGTGTTTAATTAATGTCCAATCACACTGCTGCTGTCATCATACATTGACACAAATTGGTTATGTTAAAGATATGCACACACAGTGTATAATAAATGGGCTGACACAGTTATTGTGCTAAAACTAATTCGAAGTGTGTTGTCTTTAACTAGACACATTGTGTTGTTTTTAACACATACTTTTTAAGAGTGTCAAGCTAATATATATATATGGTAGAATCAAATGCATAATGTATTTGTGTCAGCTGTAATATATTCTTATACTATATTCCTTTATATACTAGAGCTAATGCACTAGCATTTTGCCTTTGACCTCAACTTATTATAGTGTTGCGTAGCACTGACTGACTGATTTTCGGTCAGTCACTCCTCCTACAATTTTCGAGATATCGACACGGGACTGTGCTGACAAGTGTGCTGACATGCAGATTTTGAAAATTTATATCCGTTCGTCCGCTACGCTCGTTTTTATTTCACCTGATTTTCCGTCAGTCCCTCCTCCTACAGTTTTTCGAGACATCGACACGGGCCAAAGACTAGAATGTGCGGAATGTGTAGGAGAAGTGTGCTGACAGACAGATTTTGAAAATTTTCATTCATTCTTCCGCATTCGTTTTTCTGGGGAAAATATCATCCAATCAGATGTTGCGTTATGTGACGTTGACCAATCAGACGTTGCCCTTCTGTGCCGTCACAGCTACAGCGCATCTGATTGGACGAGACTTTGCCCTTTTGTGACGTCACAGGTAGTCCTGCAGTGCTGAGCTCTAGGATTGTGACATCACAATGGAACCAAGCAACCCATCCCCCACTCCCCTCCCACTGTTTGGCCGCTTTTGTTCATAGCCGTTACCATGGTAACGGCTATCAACAAAAGCCACTGTTTGGCCGTTACCATGGTAACGGCTATCAACAAAAGCCACTGTTTGGCTGTTACCATGGGAAAAGCTGTCAACAAAAGCCACTGTTTGGCTGTTACCATGGTAACCACTCTACAACTGTGATGTCTCAAAAGGACAACGTCTCGTCCAATTAGACGCTCTATAGCTGTAACGTCACAGAAGGGCGACGTCTGATTGGCACAGAGCGCAACACTCTCACAGTTTCTTCAGGAATCGCACTCTCTAGTTAAAATAATAATAATAATCCTACTTAAACTTCCCCATGCTCTAAACATGCCAAGCTTTTATTGGCATCATGCTGATAGTGATGTATGATTATTATTGGGTTTACTGCCCTAGGGTGGAATTTCTATGAATCAGGACAGATAAATAAACAAGTTTTCATTAAGGTTACTTAGTTTGGTTAACATAAAACTAGCTTTAACCCACAAAGTGAGTTCATTTTGTTTAAAACAAAACTAAATCATACATTTAATCATTATTTCTTATCATGTAAATGATCATCAATATAAAATAAACACAAATTTGTGAAATATATTATATATTTAATTGAAATACTAATCTGCATTGTTTAATGTAAGTCATTAACCTCTAACTGATATTAAATATATGGGAATTTTGTATTTTTCTTCTTCTATTGATTCATTGTTTTTTCTTAAAGAACCTGCGGTACCAAAAGCTGAGCCAAAGCCACGTCTCTGTTCAACAACATCGACAGTCAGTGAGTGTGACAGTGGGAGCAGCCTGGGTAGTCCTCAAGCATATTTTTCCCAGAAGGCTCGGCTATCCTTTAGACACCAAATGGATAGCAACTTCAATGCAATTGATGCCACATATTAACTCTGGTCAGTTGCCAAGGCTTTGAAAATGAACTCTGAGTCCTGTTGTGAGGCAGCTGGGTGATATCATGGATGGAGGATACTGGACTTGCAAGATGGTGTCTTCATGCCACTCAGAATGTCCTGAATTCTGTTCAATATAGTCATTAGGAATGGAAAGATTACATTGAAGACAAAAGAGGACAGTACGAAGTGCATTTAGAAAACATGTTTACAAGATTACAAAAGTGCTTTCTCTGTTCTTTTTACATCCAAGCTTTTTTTCTGATATGGCTTCTTTTAAACTGGGTGATATCTGGAGGGCCATAGACTTCTGGTAATTCTGTTACAGAAAAAAATGCCCTTATTCACAAAAGCACACAGAGAAGTACAAACGAGAATCTATTTTTAAACTATATTTAGGCTAAATGATTAAATAAAAAAGGAATCAATTGTTTGTAGAGCAGTGATTTACTTTCCCACCGACCAAGTAATGCATTTAATACGTGCCTAATGTCTATCTAAATAACATCTATATCATATTAACCACATTCATGTATTATACCTTAATTGTTGGCAGTAAAGTTATTGATTTAATATTTTATTGAATGTGTACACACACAATCACAGTGTAATTAGTTACAGGATCCTGCAGTTCCTCCATTGAACACTAGGTGGAGAAGTGACTCATTTTTAAATCCCCTTGTTCCCCCAATGAACTGAAAAGTATTACTGAGTACTGAAGTCCGGACATTAGTATAGTAAATATGAGGAGAGAGGAGAACGCTCCACAACACCGTGTAAACTGGGGATCAGAGACACGGTCTGACTGCAGGTTGGGACTCATCTCATCTGTTCGGACGGAAATGACGCACATCACGCGCGGGTGTGAAGTCTGGTCAGATCGCCCCAGAATACATGTGGAGCTCTTCATAGTAAAAGTGATTAATATAAAGAAGCGGTCTGTATTTGGCTTAAGGTAAATTTAAAAGATTTACTGTAAATAGTTCAGTTTGTATTGTTTAAATAAAACGTTATATTTTCTCCTGTTTTGTTTTCTGTCCTGATCATTATTGCATATATATTTCTTTCACATCTGGATGCATGAATGATTGTGACGTAAAGGAAACCATAAAAGCTTTAAAATGTTAAATTAATATCACACATGTTGCGTTTGTTTGATATTAATGTATGTAAAGTAGTTTACAGTTACACTTTAATAAAGACACTTTTATTAACTGCTAACACAAATTATTGACAAAGCAATGTTTAATTTAATTAAAAATAAAGAAACGCATTTTTCTTCTCCAAATCGTGTAATTCTATCAATTCTATTAATAACTAATGATTATATCCTGGTCCTCTAGATAAACAGTTCTTTTAAATACAAATGCTGCCTATCGTGCTAATGCTAATTATTATTATTATTATTATTATTACACAGACTAGTAAGAAAACAACACGTTGTTCCTATATACTGTAGAGTAGATTTATAGGCTCGCTAAATAGCAAAACACTCGTTTATGAAATATCATTCAGACTCAGAAGGTGGGCGGGGCTACGAAAGAAGTCTTTTTGTAACGGATGTAACATGTGAAGTGTGGCACGTGAGGTTTGTCGTCATGGCAACGGGCACCGGGCCGATGTCAGCGCAGCTGATGACGTCTCAGCTTGGTCTTTGTGACGTCACAGTAGAACGTACTAGCGGTATATGTAATATATAACTGAACTGAACTCAGCTGTAATGAGAAATGACCGAAGCAATGGAGTACGAAAAGTTAAAAGGAAAAACCACGTCAATGATACCTCCTGCTGTGTCTCTGCTGAAGTATGATAACCCAGTATTGGTGACTAAAAACACAGAGGGGAAATTGTCAAAGGTTCCATCCCTGAGGGCGGGTTCCCAGCCTGCCTTCTCTGGTCCAGTTTCACCGCCATTGAAACCTAAAAGCGCTGCATCCGCTGCCACTGAACAGCAGAAACAGAACATCCTTAATGCTGTCCTACCACCAAGGAAATGGATAGAAAATGATCAGCTGTGGGAGCAGCAGGTGTCCACGATGCCATGCAACCGGACAGACGTCATTCATCTGCAAGAGGCACTGGACCTCCAGCTGCAGCAGAAACAGGCCAGAGATGTCGGAATCTGCCCTATCCGTAGAGAGATCTACGCACAGTGTTTTGACGAGATCATTAGACAAGTTACCGTCAACTGTGCTGAAAGAGGAGTGCTTCTTTTACGAGTGAGAGATGAGATTCTCATGACCATCGATGCCTATCAGACCCTTCTGGAGACTTGTATAGCCTATAGCATAAGGAAAGCTCTACAGGCTGAGGAGGGGATGTCGGAAATGGAGCAACATATTAAGGAGATGGAGAATGAGAAGAGGGAACTTCAACGACAAGTGAATGAGCAGAAGGCTAAATACGACATGATGGAAAAACGAGAAAATGAACGGCGACAGCTTGAAATCAAGAAGAATGCTGAAGAGATCCAACGTCTCAAGCGCATCAATCAGCAGCTGAAATCTCAGATGGATGCAGTTGTTGCCACAAAGACATAAACATTTCACATTTCAGGTTATCAGACTTCGGGTGAAAAGAAAAAATAAAAGTACTTTTAAGGAAACACTTATTTTGCAGAATCTTTATAATGTATTAGAATTAAAGACCCACAATTATGAATGAACACATGCTTATAATAACAGAAATATAAAAGGTTTATTTATTTTTATTTGTATCCTCAACCTAAAACATACAAGTCTTTTGAAACAGTAACACATTTAAAGCCAAAATGGGTTAATGCTTTAAAGCATTTGAAGCACACTTTTAGCTACCTACACCATATACTGTTTAAATAAAAATACTACAGTACAATTGCTTGAAAAAAATTAAATAAACAATTTTCTTACAAAAAATAACAAACAATAACTTTTCTAATGGCATAGATGACATTTGTCATAAAATATACAATTGGTATTTCTATGTGTAATATTAATTCTATTAAAACTCTTCATATATGTCCTATTAAGAAATTAAAGTTACCTTCATGAGGTGGTCTATGTTCTGCAGAAGTATCACTGTTTGAAAGAACTTTTTAAACACGGGCAAAAATACTTTTATTGATTTATTTATTTATTTATGTACAGCTCCCCCTGTCTGAAAAAATCCACCCCTTTTGTGTGTTTCAGAGAGCCACTCTAAAGTCTGTTAATATGCACCTGTTGATAGAAAAGCACAGTTTGCGCCTATATATACACTCAGAACAAACGCTTATAACTTGGAAAAGCTTTAACTTGTCATTTGCGAAGAGACCCTCTGAAAAAAGGACCCTCTTAATGATTATTATGATGCAAAATTGCATAGATTGAGCAGTAAATGTGTGGTTTATGACATGTTGAACACACGAGAAAATTTGAAAAAAGCCAATTCTGATTTTAGGAAATTTACATAGGACTCAATGGGCATTTTTTGTGCCTGATGCCAAACAAATACTCATAACTCAAAAAATAATTGTCCAGCGTTTAAAATTTTAATGGTCTTTCTAGGTGGAAGTATACTGATTTTAGGCAAGGGTGAACTGAAAAAAACTGAATTAAACAGATAAATCACTCTAACCTAGAGTGGAGATGACATCATCCAGTGTAGCTGCTCCCAACAGAAATAAATGAAGTAAAAATAGAAGAGTGATAGAAAGAGAAGGATGAGTGCAATCTGGCCAGTAATTTGACTTGACGGGGCCCAGGTGCCCCTGGTCCGAGCCTTTTGATTTTAATGGCTTAGCTTGAGTAATGACCAAGCTACAGCAGTTAAAAAAAACTCCCTCATTCATTCCTAAGGTAAATTTTCATTTTAATTTTTTTTAATCTCACCAACACCAAAATAACATATCACAGGTTCCATTATGATTATCTACAAAATGGTGTTTGAACAGAGTCTGTACATAACAATAGAATAACAATAGACTATAGAGTGCTTTTTCTCTAAAAAGATGTGGATTCACATTTAACCCATTCATCTAGTGAACACACTTGCCTTGAGCAGTGGGGAACCCTATCCATGAGGCCCTGTGAGCAGTTGAGGGTTAGGTGCCTTGCAACTAGGGAACAGCAATAAATAGATACAAAACTACTACTACTATCACTAATAAAAATTATACTAATACCTAGTAATACCTAGGCTGTGCAATCACACAATTAACATGTGCCCACAACCTGGCAATATTTTGACCACTAGTGTGCACAGCATCCACAATTTTTCTTGAACACATTATGGTACCAATATTGCTGTGCCTGATTTAATTTCACAGCACATTTTATTCTGTTCTGACATATTCATCATTTTGTTTTCTTTTTTTAAATGTAAACACTTAAATAATTTCTAAATAAAATCATCTTTTCAATGGTAAATGTTCCATATTAAAAAAAAAATAAAAAACAAAAACAACAACCTTATGTTCAGTTAGTTCTTTTATTAAAAACGATTGGCAGTACAAAAGGTTTCCCCCCCTTTAAATGATCCTATAACCCTTAAAGTCTCTGAGGAGAGTGAGCATGTAGCAGTCACTCTGAGCTGGTTAGGTCTTCACATGTTTTTGGGTTTGGAAATGACTCCATCTGGATAACGCTTTTTAAAGCGGGCTACTACATCAGGGTCCAACAAATGAATTCCATCCAACTGATTCCCCAAAGTTACCCTGAAAAAAATCAAAGAGAGCAGAAAAACAATGCGTAAATTAAAAAGGTAAACAAAAATACATCAATAAATAATTGAACAAATTTTACAGTTAAACCATTTACCAGTTTGGTTGGACATTATGGGGCCTTCCAAAAAGTTCAATCTTCCTAGTGCCAGGAGACAAACGCTCAATCATTCCATAGATCTCATCTGGCTTGTGACTCGTAGAGCGTACCTAAAACACAAAGCATAATATAAAAATAAAACCAAATTTATGTATTCATGTACAAGGTGTACATTTTTTTCATTACCTCTGCCACAATAACATCACAGTCCAGTCCTCTGTTGAATCCTTGAGGGTTTCCTTTCACCCCTACCTAATAAGCGACAGAGAGAGAGATGTGTTTTAAAAGGAAAAAGATTGGGGAAATAACACCACCTAAAGCATAAACACACAAACACACCAAACAGTGCTCTTTGCCATGGTTCAGCCAGTGTCCAGTCCGTCCTGTCCTAATAATACGCTGCAGCTGATTGGTCTTCACCCAAATGATCTCATCAACACGCTCATACCTGAAGAAAAAAAAAATGTATCTGGTGTTTAAACAGTAACACAAAAAAATTTACCATATAATGCAATAGATTAGAAACGTTAAAAGCATTTGATGAGTCAGACAAACAAAACACAACTATTTTTTACGGAGTCCTGGTGGTCAACCTTCACAACCGTTCTCTTGTTTCTCTTCAGCCCTGTATGTGCATTCACTGCTAAACCTTGTTTGTTTTTTTCCTCCCTAAATGAGTAAAACCTGCTTATTTCAATGCTTTACACTATAGTGTATTTTGGTTGTCAGATGTCAGCCCCTTCAGATTATTCAGTTATCTTATTATGCGAATTTCTACATGTCAATATCAGATTAATTTGTTCAGTTTACCCCAATTAGTTTGGTTACCCCAGTTATTTGGATAAGTGAAGCTAAAATAAAATATTTAATTTTAAAGACAGATGTACTTACCCCCAGAGGCTTAGACACTCTCTGCCAAGTTCCATTGCTCTGTGAATGACAGTACAGTCAGAAAAAGAAGAAAAATAAACAATGTTTCATAAAAGCCTTCATCCTTTCTCCATTTCTAATTTTTATATTTGTTATATTTATATTTTGGTTATCTCACTGTTTCCATTACTCAATTAACTGAACCAAACTAAACCAAACAAATACAGCAGTCGGATTTTAAACCGGCTAACCAGAGCTATGTAAATGCAAAAAGTTTACTGATTTTGCAGTTGGAAAAGAAATATTGACTTGAATCAAGAGTAGTATGTATTTCAGAGTATTTTTAAGATTATAGACACAGCAGGCTATTGTTAAGATTGTAGATTTTTTACTGTGGTCATAAACCAAGATACCCTGTTTAAACCAGGATAAAACTGTCCTTAAGTAGTGTTAAAGTTAAATGTGATCATAAAAACAAGCTTGCACAAATGAACTGGCCATCATTTTCAGCTTTGCCTCATCAGAATGCATGTTAACTGGTGCATTATATTTTAACAAACAAAATAAACGCTTGACTAGAAATTAAATAATACAAACCAATATCAATATCATAAATAATTAGAGCGAGTAGGCAAGTAGTATACATATTAAATACAAAACACATTTTAATTACAACTGTGTAAATGAGAAAGTCCATGGAGTGGGTTCTGGAGCAATATGTAGCTAATTTGTACATGCGAATCAAAATGCTCAGCTATGGATTTTTATAAGATAATTTATAAGAAGATGCCATTTTATTAATTTGGTTCATTACAATTTCCACCATTTTGTTTATATTATGTATGGTTTTGTTTATTAGTTACGACTGGAAACTTTGTTCACCTACATGTATAAATAAAACATTAATAAAATACTAAATTAACATACTACGACCTAGACAAACAGGTGGGATTCATCGATTTTGCTCGTCCCTACTTATTCTGATATCAAGCAGAAATTCCTCGAGACTATTCATTTGGTCAAATCTGTTCCACTTACTACACATCATTGGTGACAGAATATTACTCCAAATGATTTCTGTTATATAAGAAGTTGCTCCACAACACACACTCTTGTGTGTCAAACTGACCAAACAAATGAAAACTTCACAGTTATATAATACTCATGGCATATTCAATTATTCATAGTTCATTATCTTAGTACCTTCCAGTCACCCAGAGGAAAAGAAAGCCATCATCCTGCAGAATCGGTATGTTTAGTTTCCTCATCTCATCATCTGTCAATGTTCCATATGGAAGCTCCATGTGAATGTCCCATGGAGGGTCAGCCATGACCACAGCAAACTTCCCAAGGATGGACACATCCAGGTAGCGGATATCACAGCAGATCCACTAAAAGCAACAACAGACAAGTGCTTCAGTTGACGAAAACAGACTAAATACCACCAACTCTGGAGCCTAATAATCTAATGAGATAGTCTGTGTACAGTGGAGAAAATTATTATTTAATCCCTCGTTGAGTTTGCAAGCTTTTCTACTGACAAAGAAATGTACAGTCTATAATTTTAAAGGAAGGTTTCTTTTCACAGTGAGAGATAGAACATCAAGAAGAAAATCCAGAAAAGCACTTTATATAAAAGACATAAACTGATTTGCATTTCACTGAGTGAAATAAGTATCTGATCCCCTACCAACCATTACGAGTTCTGGCTCACACAGGCCGGTTAGATACTCCTAATTTCAACTTGTCACCCGCATTAAACACACCCATCTCAACTTGTCACCAGTATAAAAGACACTTACAAAAGTGGACAAAAGTCCACAGTACAAAACATACATAGTGTTTACTGTACGTAGACACTATGTAAAACCTGTTCTTCTTTTTTTTTTTACATTAACCAGCTGGTCACCTACCTGAGCTGGAAACAGTTTCCCCACATTGCTGTCTCCGTCTCCAGCATGCAGAGTAAGCTCGGTTGTGCCAGGCTGCGGTCCCGTGGAGCCGCTCTCGGCCTCAGGTGGGCTATCAATCTCGTAATGTACATATTTACAGGTGTCCATGTGAAAGCAGGTGTTCAGGAAGGAGCAGTCTCCAAGGCTTTCATCTGTGTGCTTGTTGATGATCCGTCTAGGAAAGTCACATAACCTTTGAGTTAAAAAAGTCCTCCACAAAAATGAGAATACAAATTATTGTACAGTTAACAATTGGACTTACCTAAAGTGCAGCTTGTTGCAGGGTTGTGGTGTGTCTCCATACCGCATGCATTCCTCTTTAGTCCCGTGATCACAGAATTCCTGGACCTGTGCTCGACCCCGTGATCGGAACTTCTCTACAATGGACTGCTCCCTGGCCGAGCTGGTGTTCAGTAACTCAAGGATTTCCCTGCTCACCTACCCACATACACACAGACAATAATGAGCATCATTTCTTATAATACAATTAAACAATGCTTAAACAGTCAGAAGTGTGGTTTGTACCTTTTTGCTTTGTTGCTCCTTGGTTGACTGCTGGCTCAATAAGCTCTCTATCTCCATATCCAAATGAGATGTCTTTCCCTTATTAGTTCGACCCTTTTTCTCAGCCCCAATTCCTGCGGAACCTGACTTCCAATCAGAACTCCCAGCCAGCTGTATGCTGGAAGCCGAAGAGATAGATGACGTTTTGGATGGTGAGGAAGAAGTCTGAAGTAAAGGGGAGGAGCCAGGAGCCCTCTTTTGGTGAATAATATCATCTCCTTTTCTTTTCACACCGGCTTTCTGAGGTTGCGGTGTGGAACTACTAATCATTGCCCACAGTTTTGTGTGATCGACAGAAATGACTAAGGTGGACGAAGAAGAGGACGAAGACGTGGTGTTGCTCATTGGCTGGCGAACTTCAATCAATTCCTGAGCTGAAAATTTCAGTAGAAGACTCTGGATGCAGGCATGTGATACTGGTGATTCAGACTAATGAAGTTGGATAAAAAGAGAACATAAGACTGCGAGAAGAAAATACATAACATACAGATTCACCACTACACACTTTATTATTATTATTATTAAATTCATACATACAGAGTTGAGCTGGTTGGTAATGGCCAGGGAGTCAGTGGGCAGTGTGAGGCTCAATTCGGACAGGTATTCCAGAAGTCTTCTCTCTAATTCAGGGTCAGGGGGATGCTCCTCCTCCATCTCTGTTGGGGTTTGGAGGGTTGGCCCTGGACTGTCACTCCGTGTGGGTGCCCCATCACCACCACCAACCTCTGACAGGGGATTGAAAGAGATTCACTATGTAATGCAGCATTAAGCATTTAAAGTAATTCAGTAGCTCCTTTGAATATCCAGTGCATTTGATAATATTGTGGCTACACAGGTTTCCAACCCTTAATACTTAATGTCCTGATTTAACTAACCAGCTAAATAACATCTTGAGTTGAAGTGGGTGCATTAGAGCAGGAAAACATGTACAGGACAGGGGATACTCCAGAAAAGTCAGACACCAGTCTCTGACAACTGCAGCACTGTAGAGTTTAGCTCAGTTAACTGAGCTCAGCAGACATAGGCTTATGGTTAAAGAACCTGCTATGGGGCCAGAAGGTCCCGCAACCAACAATACTCGCTGCCCACTGCTTACTGACACCTAATGTGTGTTCACTAGTGTGTGTTTCACTGCACAGATGGGTCAAATGTGGAGGGCAATTCCACTGCATAGTGGTCAGAAGACTTCAGAGTCTTCTCCTTCTTCAGAGATTCCTATAGGTTAGGGAACCGGTCTCGTGACCGGAAGGTTGTGGGTTCGATCCCCACCCAGGGCAAGACACGACTGAGTTGCCCTTGAGCAAGGCACCTAACTCCCCTAACTGCTCCCCAGGCGCCGTGGTTTAGGGCTGCCCCCCGCTCCGGGCAAGTGTGTTCACTGCCCCCTAGTGTTCTCTGGTGTGTGTTTTACTGCGAGGATGGGTTAAATGCAGAGGTCACATTCCTTCTGTGTGCAAACACAGTAAAGCAAAATCATTTTCTTTCTTTTAAATCCTCCTGATGGTCACTGTTAGCACTGTGTATGACACAGACCGTAGTACACTGATTACGAGTGTGTGTGTGTGTGTGTGTGTGTGTGTGTGTGTGTGTGTGTGTGTGTGCGTGTGTGTGTGCGTGTGTGTGTGTACCCCTGAATGAAGATGCAGCTATGTGCAATAAGTAATATCTGTAGGTTACATTACTGTAAGCGTATTGATTAGTATCCATGGTAACTGAGCGGTTGGCTAAGCCAGTACCATACCGATGCCCAGCTGTGTTGGATCTCTCCTCCTCCTCTGCAGTCTCTCTCTCAGAGAGTCCAGCTTCTTTTTGTGCGCCTGGATGTCGCTCCACGTATCTGACATCTTAAACACAAACCCGAGGACACTTCAGGACTAAAGGATTCAAAATACACGCCTAAGTGGCGCCAACACGCTCAAAAAGAACTCAAACACAGACACTAAACTAAACCGCCATGTACCGGAAACTGAAAGCCGGAGGTCGCTAGAATAAAAGTCTTCACTGTTAGCATAAAAGTCCTCACCGCTAGCATAAAAAAATCTTCACCGCTAGCATAAAAATAGTCGGTGCAAGTCTTCACTCCTAGCATAAAAAACTTCAGTGCTAGATAGCATAAAAGTCCTCACTGCTAGCATAAAAGTTTTAGGGGGAAAATTACAAAAAAAGGAAGAATGACCTGAAGGAAAACGGTCAAAATACGTAT
>JAOVVF010000042.1:7309802-7323480 GCA_028565595.1 Duopalatinus emarginatus | reverse complement strand
ATTTTTTTATTTTTATTTTTTATTTTTTTACATATATGGTGATAAGCTGTGCGTGTACTACCATGAACCAGTTTTCTAGCAGTGGCGCCACCTAGTGTGGGAGGAGGTTTTTGTTCTCCTTGTGTTTAGGTACTCTGGTTTCCTCCCACATCCTGAAAAACATGGTAGGCCAATTGTATATGCTGTAAGTTGTACGTGTGTGTGTGTGTGTGTGTGTGTGTGTGTGTGTGTGTGTGTGTGTGATAGAACACAGGGGGTGTTCCTGCCTTGTGCCCACTGATTCCGGGTGGGCTCTGGACAAACCAGGACCCTGATGGAATAAGCAGATAAGCAGGTTATATACATCCTCTGTGCTGAATTGTGTTTGTTTCTGCACTGTTCACATGACAGTTTGTACTCATTAGTGCGTAATTACAGACTATTATTAATTCTCTTATTGCTTCGGTCTGTAGTGTATAAAACAGACATGAATAATTATAGTAACTTAAGTATTGACTTTGTAATAAATCTCCAAAGGTACTTTTTTATTCCTCCTGTTTGTTTTTAGTTCAAGCAGAACTGTTAACTGATCAAAGGCAATGCTTATATAACCAGTCTGAGCAGGAAGGATTCTGACATACTGCTCCAAATCCTCTACAAGCAAACAATGATGGGAGCCCAGTAGGTTATCTATGGCTTTGACCTGGCCCAGGGCCCTGTTTGTGAATGGGGATGGCCAGACTGGAGAGGACGACATCAGGTTAATCAAGGAAGTCTGCCGGTTTGATAGATGACTATACTGTATTTTATGTTTTAATGTACCTTTCCACAACCAAACTTGGCACAAGTCAATATTGTTGCCATACATGACAATATTAATAGGTAAATCTTAGTTGAGATGGTAACACTATTACAGCCTAGTTAATTATTATGAGTAGTTGTTGTCCTTTACATAAATATACAATATTGCATACAGTATATTATATATTCTGTATTGTGAGATAAACCAATCAGCCATAACATTAACACCACGTCCCAGAACAGCTCTTAATTGTAAAGTCCTCTGAAGGGGCTCTGTGTTATAAACATTAGCAGCAGACCCTACTGTGGATCTTCTCTATGTTCAGCCCAGACAGGCGAGCGTTCACACTCTACACACATGAATAACCTTGGGTGACTCTGTGACCAGTTATCCTTCTTTGGACCATTTTTCGTATGTACCAGTCGTTTAGCTATCACAATTTGGTTCTTGTCGGATATTTCAGATCTTTACACTTGCCCATTTTTTCTGCGTCCAACACATCAACTTTGAGAACTGATTATTCAGTTGCTGCGTCACATAACCAACCTCTTGACAGGTGGCAGTTACTTTGACAAGGATTGAAATTGTGATTTCTAGATGACTGTTGCAGCTGTTGTGACAGGAGGTGTTAATTTTATGGCTGATTGCTGGACAGACAGACAGACAGACAGACAGACAGACAGATAGATAGATAGATCACCAAAAAAACAGCCAGTTTAGTTTCTAGATTAACACTACGGAATTGTATAGAACAAGCTATGATAAGCATATATATTTATTATTGTTGTAATCTTCAAATAAGAAATACTAGATAAATGTGACAATATTTAAGATATTTTTACTTCTGAAGATGTCATTTTTGCAGTAAACAAGTAGTGCATTACTTGCTGTTTAAATGTGGGCTTGTTAAATACCAGGTCGTGATAGGTGTGTATATCAGCATGACTGTGTCCTATATAGGATATGGCACAGGATGCTTTTCAGTGAGAGTGGTGTGGGCATGCAGACCAATTAACATTTGAGTCACTTCTCGTCACTGGCCTCATGCAGAGACCAAGAACACATGAATGTGCTTTGCACTTAATCACAAGTGACACACTTCTGGTCTTAACAATGTTTTACGTCAATGGACTCCTTTACTAAGCAGTCAGTATAACAGGCACAGGCTTCCTCAGGGGGGGTCAGAATACTTATCTTCGTCAATAACATGGTGGGACCTTTTAAGAAACTGCCTTAATGTAGATGTTTATGAAGGCTGTTTTATTGGCTTATAATGATGAAATATCAGTCAGAAGGGTAACACTTCCCTGTGACCTTATCACAGTTTTCCCTACTGAGATAACCCTCACACACCCTGACTTTCATCTTGACACACAACCACACACACTTATGTCGACCCCTCCCACAAACACAGAGCCTGCACCTCCACAATATACTCATCTGCATAACCGCCATCTATTTACGCCTTTTACTTTCTAGACCAATAACACGACCCCAGACACCCACCTCTATCTGACTTGTATATAACCCACTTCATACTGCTTTTGGATCACGGTGATAAACTCTCAGTGGACCAGGTGAGGTAACAGGCCATAGTTTCTGGGATGAACACTAGGATGTGTTCTCAAATGCAGGTAGTAGTTTTGGCCGTGTCCCTTCTTGTGTTAGTGAGTAGGGTCAGAACAGCTCCCAGAACCGATTTACTGGATCATCTGCTCCAAAATGAGGCGGATGGGAAGGAGGTAAGTGTAACTTAATCAGCTTTTATGATCATTATAGAAGCATTTTATTATCTTTATTTGTAAAGCAGAGATTTTTGTAATTAAATTTTTTTTCCCCAAATGTCTATAATTTTTAAAATAAACTTTTCTTTTTACATTTACAGATTGTAATAGACAATTTACAAGAATAATTGGATTTTCCTCCAACTTTTAGTATGCTCAAGAAATTACACCAGGCCAAAATGAAATAATAAATTATAGGATTGTTTTTATTATTAATGACAATCATTTGCTGGTTTTGCTATTTGTTTATAAATCTTTCAGAATTATTATTTCTTATACTGTGCATAGGATCTTTCCCGCATCCTTTTGCTGAAGCTCCTTTCCGAGCTGGAGATCCCTGATGAGAACGACACCGTGTCTGATGATGACATGGAGCTGAACCGCATCATACGGCATCTTCCCTTAACGCAGCGTGAGCGAAAAGCTGGCTGCAGGAACTTCTTCTGGAAGACCTTCACGTCCTGTTAGTCACACAACTGTATAAAATAGTTGTATTGGTTGCATGGTGGTTTTATTTTTAAAAGACTGCTTGTGCTTAGGATATGTTGTCTATTCGGTCCTTATTCTTGATAAAGTCCAATGTCAGTAGAGCTGGATCTGGAATAGACAGCTATAAAGGTGTGCATGTGTGTAGTTTTGGGTTTGGTTGTTTTAAAGAAACATAGTAATATAATTATAGACAAATTGTTGCAATGGCTATACCTGAACTATAAAAATGTTTTGGTTGTGTAAAAAGATTATCTTACAATATATTGTGGAGCAACCATACAGTCCCAAATATGGATACAAATGATTACAAAAATAAACACTGGTTGTATTCAGACTCAGACACAAGTGAATGAAACAGTTTTATACATCTGCAACAGTCATAACATTTACTAACATGACTCAGTGATAGGTTATGCCCATGACTGATAAAAAAAAATCACTTCCTCTACTGAAGGATGGATTTATAAACTGATGTTTTTTTTTAACAATCATTAATAGGTGTCAGTTTCACAATTGAGTCACAAACAAAAGCTCTGCTGCATGAAGAGCACTTGTTCATTAGTGTCCATGTGCATTGATATAACACTTAGAATTAAACATTCAGAAGACACTGATATTATACTGTTTGGCAGGAAAAGCATAATGCAGAGGGATGAAGGTGTTCACATTACACGTTACTAGATAAACAGAACTACAAAATTAAAGGTATAACCAAAGAATAGAAATAAAATAAAAGAATATCTTGGATTCTTTAAAAACAAATGATGCCCCAAGCTTTTAAAACACTTCAGTGAAAAAGAGAAAAGACCATGTGCTTTTAGTTTTGTTTGGGGGGAGAATAACAACATTAACCTTAGCTTTCATTATTCTGCAAGTTTGTGAAGACGCTTTAAGTATCTAGGGTACACGTTACAAAATAACACATTTCACTTTCAGAAAATGTAAGTTAATCAAAATCAATAAATTTATTTTATCCAGCAGAATGGACAAATGAAAAGCTCAACCAACAATGAGGCCATTTTTGTATACTAAACCTGTAGGCAAAGAGAGTGAAAGCTCAAGTTTCTTGATAACCAAAAAAGAAGAGAAAACTAAAAAAGAGAAAGAAAAAAAAATGCAATGCGTTTGAACAAAATAACAACCCCAGCAATTAACACGGACAAACCAAAAAGCCTAAAGCTCATTTACCTGGTCGTAGTTATTTCTACATTAGCTATTCTGTAAGCACTTTATCTTCAGAATGCTATGACCTAAAAACTATGTCTGCCCTGAGGGCTGCAAGTATCAACCTTATTTTAAGGAGACACTGAACCATAGACCAACAATCTCATGTTTGCTTCCTTTTCCTTCCTTCACCATTTACTTTCACTACATCTCTAAATCCCTTTATAGTAACTTTTCTACTAAGGTACTATTTCATATTCACATCATTCTGCACTATACACTAGAGTTCATCTTTCATAAAGCTCAGCATCTGAATCTTACAAATAAATCTCCATACACACACTTCCTTCATTGAATTACGCTTAAAACACTGTGATCATGCTTATCTGAGGTGGTTAAAGTAAAAGTTTAGGTACGAAAAACACCAGTCCCAGATCAGCATTCTGACAAAGATCCAGTTGTGGTGAAGACATAGATTAAAGCTGATGTTTAGTCTTAGATAGAACGCTGATATCCTTTAAGAACAGTGATCGGTTGTTCTAGTTTTAATCATTCTAGTTCACTGCTATTACCATTTGTCTAAGAGACCAGGCAAGATGATGAGACGTTAGTCATAGAGTGTTACAGGCTACATTGAGTGTCATGCGACTTCTGCTATTTGTAGAATAGAGGATGAACAAATACAGATACTAGATAACTAGAGGACATGTGAACAATAAAGGCATTTTAGTGAAATTTCTGTTCATTATTGTCATGATTGTTTTAATTTTGACGATTTAAAGTAATCAAATACAATTCAGTTGGCTACAATACAGTTGTCACTGACAGTAAGTATTAGCTATAAGGTAAAAAAAAATACCCTGATGACCTGTTTGGAGAAATCAGCAACTTGTGTGAGCACCCACACACACAAGCTGTTCACAATGAATAAGTAGCACCCCTGTAAACTAACCCATCTTGTTCATTAAAGTTAACATCACTTGCCCTGTTAAAGTGGCCTATGCGAAAGACTTCATTCTTCATTTCACGGCTCTGCTTAACTACAAACCCTGAGTATGTCGAATTCAACTATATTTTATGTGGAATTAGTTCATTGCCTAGCTGTCTGCTACTATACAGGGGGTGGGGAATAAAGAAATAAAGGACAGCTTTATTTAGCCCTACTGTGGGCACTTCTCTGAATTTCCCTCAAAAGGTACAAAAAAAGGCAAAAAAATTGCAAAAAGCAGTGAAAGAGAACAGAAGGTTGTTGTTAGCAGTCAGTGGAGATTTTGGCAGAGAGATCCTGGATTCGTCGGGCACTGCAGCTCTTGCACAAAATGTGACCATCCAGAGGATAGCAGCCTCGACCCTCCCCTTCAGATGAAAGGAGCAAACCACACTCCTGCAACACAGTCAAACACTCAGCCTCGGACTACTTACTGATACAGATCCTTAATAGTGACTGAAAATCACTTCAACAGTGCGTTTACCTCACAAATGTAGCAGTTGACATGAAAACTGCGATCCAGAGCCACAATTCTCACTGTCTCCTCCTGACCTGGCTCAGGCATTATGGGTTCCCCACACACAGAGCATCGTGGGGCAAACTTCCTGTTTACACAGTGAAAAAAAAAACAGTGTTTAATCATACGTCCTCTATAATTTAAACTATAATTTTTTTTCAAACACGTCTGGATTATGGTTGATTATGTCTTACATATATAAGTGAATGTATGTGAGCACATTTTTTAGGACTGACTGAGCAAATTGTATATAAGTGAATGATTTTAGGGGCAATGTCTACATCAGCACAGTTGCAGTGACCTGTGGAAGTCCTCAATGCAGTGAATCTGTGAAGTGGCATCCACAGTGAAGGGGACACCGTCAAGGCAACAGCCACAGACTACGCAGGTGAAGCAGCGTGGGTGATATGCCTTCCCCATTGCCCGCAGGATCCGGTCCAGGATAGGCTTCGAACATTTCGAACAGCGCTCCAAGGTACTCTAAGAGAAATTGGAGAAACAAGAACCAAATCAAGACAGTTACCAGTGAATAGGTTTCATTTCATATAAGCAACTGAAATAACAGTAATGCCACCACAGAGGAGGCACACACTGTGAAAAGGTAAAACAGATAGATAGATAGATAGATATAGATAGATATATAGATTCAACTTTGTCATTGCAACAAGTACAATGTAACAAAATGCAGGTTGCCAAGTGCAAACAGTAGCATCGTGCAAAGTCGCAAGAGTGCACATATGAAAACTGTGCAATAAAACAGAGTATATTATAAAAGGGATTGTGCAATTATGGATGAAGTGCAAATGGCAGCATAGTACAATTATGACGAGTGAGATAATATAAGATAGATGTGCTAAATAAGAATATGAGGATATAAATATGGTCTACGGATTTATATGTATATATATATAAAAATCAACTACGGGTGAATTGGAGGGCCAAATTAGAATTCGTGTTAACGGCACTATTTTTTTTAATCGTGATAGGTTGAGATCGTTATTATCGCGTTAACTTTGACATATATATATATATATAAAATAAAAATCTACATCGGTTAAAAATGGTATAATATTAACAATGTCCAGACTTACAATGTAACAGCTCTCACAGTAGCTCTTTTTATCCAGTGCATAGAAAGGCTTGCCTCGGAGTTGGGCATGGCAGGTGATACATGTGAAACACTCCACATGGAACACCTGCTCCATAGCAATACAGCCGCTCCCATCACCGAGAACGTTGTCTCCACACCTAGCACACCGGCCTAGGAGAGAGACAGAACGGAGTAATGGCGCAAAATGATCCTTGAAGAGTTAACATGTGACTCATTGTGTTTAAGGGTGTGAATGAGGCATCATACCAAAGTATTCTTCTGTGGGGGGATGATTCATGTCATACACCAACTTCTTAGTGAGACGATCCAACTCCTCCTCTGGTCTTGGCACTGTTCCCTGGTGGTAAAACAAGGACAGGTGAGGGATTTTTTTACACATTAAAAAAAAATATGAATCTGAGTTCCTATTCACAAATTGAATCACTAAGAGATTGCCTCAGTAAAGCATCACTAAATATTTCCTTATTAAATATTTGCCTCAACAACTTTTTATGGAACTGATAAGAGGAACCTTTGCTAAATAATTTCTCCATTTCCTTAGAAAAGCAAATTAGTGACTGGCTTATGTGAACAAGTCTGCAGTGTGGACTTATTTCTAGCCACATTTTATACTTTCATATAAAAAAAAAAAGTGAACAAACATTCTTTTTAGCTTATTACATCAAAACAAACATCTACATCTACAAACGTCTCTGACAGATGAACATGAAGTGTGTCTCCTTCAAGTTACACCCATTCATGTCTGGTATTCATTCTGATAGGTTTGGCGACTTCCAACAGGACAATGCACCACCACGTGTCTAAAAACACCAAATTATGTTTAGAGGAACATATATTGGAGTTTGGGTTCACCAGATCTCCCATAGGAAAACCTACTAAGTATTAAACTGATATATCGTTTATTGGGCACTTCAGTCTATATGGTTAAATGTCAGCATAATCACAATATGGTCAAAAGTTTGTGGACACCTGACCATCACACCCATTTATCATTCTTTCTCAAGCTATTTGGCACAAACTCTGACGCTTCTACTTGTGTAAGATATCTTTGTATATTGTAGCTTTACAATGTACATGTAGTTTTATGAACTGGAATACTGACTGCACCCCAGACCCCCTGACCCAACATCAGCACCTTCACTCACTAATGCTCTTGCACCTAAATGGGCAAATCCTTTCAGACACAATTCAAAATCTAGTGGAATGCCTTCCCAGAGGAGTGGAGATTATTATGACTGCAAACAGAGGTTAAACCAAGTGTGCGTCTAACAGGCTCAAAGTACACAAATGTCACATACAGGTGTCCACAAACAGCAGAGTTATGAACTCTTGTGAAATCTTTTACCGTCATTATAAATCTTGTCTTACTAACCTGGTAGCTCTGTTCTTGTCCTTTCTTTCCTGGTGGTCCCTGTATCCTGCTTGGCATCTGAACACCACCAGAGCCTGCCTTATATGCTGCTGGATCACCATGGGCCTGCTTGGCTGGAGGTGGTGGTGGTGGGTACCAGCCCTGTCCTTGGCCTGGGATTTCTGAGTAATGTGGGCGGTCCTGTGGTGCGGGGCAAGTAGCATGTTGGCGAGGAGGGGGTGGGGTGTAGGCCTGCTCTGCCTGTCTTCCAGTCTGCGAATAAGTGACAGGCTGGGCGGTTTTGACCTGTACGGTGAAGCGTGGCCCGCTCGGGGTGGAGGCAGTGGTGTAGGAGGCTGGCACTGGTTGAGGATAAGGTTTGTGGGTGGAGGATGACTGGGACGGATAGGTGTATTCAGGCTTTGGGGTGGACACGTAAGGTGGAGAAGCATGGTACTGGCTTTGAGGATGAGGAGGGTAGCCCATGGAGGGTCTGGTCTGGGACGGAGCACCTGTCTGATTGGATGGTTTGTAGCGATCACTGTGGAGATGCTTGTTGTAAGGCACGTTGTCGTATAGCTGTAAAGATTGAAAGTGAATGCAAATATTTTAGTCACTTTAAAATAGACTGGAGTGAATTTGAGTATGATTTCATATATCTCATTACTTTACACATTCTACAATTACAGTTACAACACATCTACAGTCTGAGAAGTACTCAAACTCTATACTGCTGTAAGCAAAGTCAGCAAAATAGTGGATACCCATATTTTTAAAATGCATTTACAGGCAACACGCCACAAGAAACTGTTAATTGCTCAAATAAAACAAAACAAAAATACGACTAGAAACGAGGGTACCTGTGTGCTTGAGTTCTGTGGATGGCTGTCCATGTCAGCCAGCATGCATGTGAGGGAATCTATCTCTGCATCAATATTAGAGAGGTGTTTATCAGACCCACGTGTCTGAAAATGACAAAAAGTCACAAAACATCACATTTAGTCACAATGTCCTGATTTACAACAAAACAGCTGCCAAGCAAAGTCCATCTTCAAATGCGTTTCCAAACTGTACTTTCAAAATCTGACTTTGGCAGCACGTAAAATAAACAGACCTTCCTACATATGTAATATGTAATGTGATAAGTATTATGTTTGTTTTATATCCATAGTAATAAATTAGACAACATTCCACTATGCTACCAGCAAACATGTCTCACTGACATTAGGAAAATAATGACAACAGCATTTTTCTTTGCAAACAGACACACTCACATACAGTAAATCAGTGTTTGTGACACTCCAGACTCACATGGTGATCATAGCTAGTCATGTGTGTGCTCCAGAAGAGATGGTCGTCTTTGGGTCCATGTCCTGGGGGATAATAGTGCTCTCCATGTGGAGAAAGAGGGTGATAAGATGATGACCCTGAATAACCATCTTGGTGCTGGTGATGCATGCTTCCACCTAGATAACCACACAGACACAGCACTATAAAAAACACCTTCAGACTGGGCAATGTCTTCTATTTTGTCCTCCAGTCATATATTAAAGTGTAGCTAAAGCTTTCTAGCCGTGGCCTAGCGGTTAGGGAACCGGTCTCGTGACCGGAAGGTTGTGGGTTCGATCCACGGCCAGGGCAAGACATGACAAAGCACCTAACTCCCCTACTGCTCCCCGGGCGCCGTGGTTTGGGGCTGCCCTCCGCTCCGGGCAAGTGTGTTCACTGCCCCCTAGTGTTCACTGGTGTGTGTGTGTATTTCACTGCACGGATGGGTTAAATGCGGAGGTCACATTCCTCTATACACAGTAAGCAAATAGTTCACTTTCAACTAGAAACCAGTAATGTAAGTGGTATCTTTTAATATTTAAAGTCAAGTTCTCAAACAATCCTGTCACCTTCTTGTCACCTACAAATAAGGTCAATAAAGATTCAATCAAAACCAAAGCCTTCTCTTCTGGTCCATGAAGGAATACAAGAATAAGTACACTATATATCTTTCTGTCTGTACTCAAAACTGGGTTTGTCCATATACTGTTGATTGTTTTCCACTCCCCGTTGCGTTCTTGGCAGAGAACACAAAAGGTGGGGACAGAGCCTTTATGCCAAACAGGTTTTCTGCACCATTTCCAGGGGAATATCAGCCTGAACTTGCCTTTTAGTTCTTTCGAATTTCCAGAGAACAATCGTTCTCTAATTAAATAAGAATATATTTCAATATTGTCATTGTCAATCAAACTGTTAAACTTAATGTCTTTTATCTGGCCTTGATTTACATAGTCACATATATATTATACAGCCAGTAAACATGTTAATAGCATAGAGATTGAGTTCAACAAACTTTATCTAGCCAGTTTAATGTCAATCTTGTAAAAGGTAAATCAATCACCTTTTAGTACAAAGCCAACTGACAGGCAAACACCACACAAGAGAACTGACAGATCAGCACTGACCCATCATGACACTTTCAAGTTAGCAGATACAGTATATTGCTCAAGTGTTCAAGGACAGCAATCGGTCTACAAGTCTACACTAAGATCTATTCAATTTAACACCAAATCATTTTAATTTTAATCCATTGTAAAGATCTAAACTATGTGCACAAATTCATGCGTACATACAACAAACACCTTAAGTATGAGACTTTCTCTCACCTGAGGGTCCAGTGGCTATGTACCTTGAAGGTACACCATTTCCACCTGCTGCTCCATTTTGGTCATACACACCATATTTGGTTCTCTGGTCTGGTGGACCTTTTTTGGGTGGTCTGTAGAAAGCAGGTCCAGAGTGTGACATCTGTGCTGCGGGTCTCTCAGGGCTACTCAGTGTTGTCGGAGGCAGCCAGGTAGGACCGGACATAATGGGCTTCCACTGGGAGAGCAAAAAAAAAATTTTTTTTAAGCATAAGATTAATCTAAACTAACTGATCAACATTAAAAATACATGTGGGATGGATGGATAGATAACTTTATTAATCCGAGAGGGAAATTGCACAAAGTATTAAATTCGTAAAAGTGTTACGGATCTGGATAAATGGTAGATCCCATAAAGAGTAAGAGCTGTTTAAAAAAACTTACCCAGCCATAAATAGACTGATGGTTGGATTATATGAGTAAATCTAAACAAACTGGTAGTAACAATAATCAAATATCAACCAATTACTAATTGTCACTACACATGATGTCAAATGAAATCCGGCTTTGTACATGTATGTAAACAGCTTTGCATCGGCAAACTGTAGTTGCTACAACAAACATTTGTATAAAAAGCAGGAAAAGGGAACTATTCTCAAGCACAAGGGGAATTCCACGGCTGCTCCAGCAAACAGCCTACTTACTACACACAACACTCCCACAGGTGCACAGTTCCTCTTGATCCCCTATTGCTACAATAGCCATTGTCCTGATTTTCACACGTGATCCTTTGTGTACAAACCTCTACATCAAAATATGATCGGAAATCTTTTTTTTTTTTTTTTTTTGTCAATCCATCTGGTCTAGTACAATAATATCCTTTTCACAATGGCGAGCAAAACCTGGAATACTGGAAGCTTCCTAATGTACAGGGGTAAGTCAAAAATGATCCGCACTTCAGTTATATTAAAACTTCTATTGCTCGCACTGTCTTATCAACACTTTTCTTACTAGGTCGCAGTCTCCCCAGTCACTGCTGTGCAGGTTCGACAGTGTCATCTCAGTTCATTTATTACTGCAGTGCTAAAGTGCCCTGCTTGTGATTTGCATGAAAGAAGAGCAGCGTGCAGTGGAAAGGGTTCAACAATCGACAGTGCTTGTTACAGTGAGATGCTCACTGAAGAGCTGAAGCCTCATATTCAAACAAAATACAGAGGATTGGTGCTTAAGGGTGTTGTAGTGTTGCACGACAACGCACGTCCACACACCGGTGTCGGTAGTGCAGACACTCGCTGAAAATTTTGAGGTGTTAAAGCGTCATCCCTATAATCCTGATCTTGTCCCATCACCTGATTGGTTCTCTAAAATAAGAGGACGAATATTGACGTCTGATGGAGAGGTGAAGACAGTGGTGCATTAGAGGCTCGCAGCTCAATCTAAAATATTGTTTTAACGAGAAGGCGGTATTGTGTAAGTGTATTGTATTGAAAAATAACGTATTTGTCTTTTATGAAAGTACAAGAAACAAAGCAGAGTGCAAACATGGCCTGAACTTGTAACATAACTGTATCATATTTCAGCTTATGACAGGACTCCATGCAACAGGTGATATCTACATTCAGTGTGTGTGGTCACTACAGGATTATAAACTATTTTGAGACACAACGCAGTTTTACTTTCAGTGTACAGGCCTGCCTCCAGACAGGCAGCCAGGCAGAGGGGATGTAACCGAGCTGTGAACCGACACCACACCGACTCCGCTTGGATCTGAAACCGTTCGGGCTCAAACTCGATTCCGAGGACTGCTGGCCAAAATCTACACACCAGTACCGAGGATTCTGCACAATGCTTTCTCAGATACAAGCTGAATTAGCTGTAAACTACATGTTGCATGTGTATCCGAGTCTCCGCTACACTCTTACCATTAGTAATAGTCATAGTAGGAGGAAGAGGAGGAAGAGGAGGAGGAAGAAGAAGAGGAGAAGGGTGAAACCAGGTTGTTTAACCTGCGATCATATAAACTTGTGAACTGATTAAAATAATCAGAACAACCCGGATCCTATCAGTGCTGAGGGTATTGTGTAGAAAACCGGAACAGTGCCGCATTAGGGTTATTCTCAGTGTCCGTACCTCCTCTTTAAAATGCCGGCTGTAGTCCACTCGTCTACCGCCGCACTGACTCGACTCTCATCTGGGAAATGAAACAGTTTTATAAAGCTCTGTTTAACATAAAGACATAACCTCTATTCCCGCCTGATTTTTTGGTGTGTGTGTGTGTGTGTATATGGTGATCATACAGGACGAGTGGATCTCCATGTCCATAAGCATTGTAGCTGCTACACGTTTTTTTTCCTATTTAAAACAAATAGCGTGCACAACAATACAACACCGCCAAAGCTCACATCCATTCATCCTGCATGTTAATAACACACCCCAGAGGAGAAGCTGATCGAGCTACACAGTCTCTGTTAAACACAGTCTCTGTTAAACACGTCTGTGAGCATGCTAACTGTAGCCTAAACCCTCCGTGATCATCATCATCATCTAACACTACCTCCAGACATGCTGACTCGGCCAGAAACAACAGGAAAAAATGGCCTACGTTACTTCGCCATGCACGCGCCGTGTTGAGCAGGTAAAAGTTCACGAGTTCTTCTCCATTAACGTCGACTTCGTCGGAGACTTTCCCGAGGATCCGGGGCCCGTGGCGACGTTCTAAACCCGTGACGTCAGCTCGGTGAGGGGCGCGTGCGGCACGGTGGAGTCGGTCGGTATCCCGTATCGGAATGATTGATGGTGGATATCCTTATTCACCGAAATAATAACCGACCACCACACACACACACACACACATATATGA
>JAOVVF010000042.1:7258289-7284173 GCA_028565595.1 Duopalatinus emarginatus | reverse complement strand
TGATCTGAATGTTGATGATGAAATAATGAAGTAATAAGAGGCTTGTAGTAAGCACCATTACTGTTTTTTTTTTCTTGAATGATTCTCCACAGTTATACTAATCCAGCGTAGACCGCTTGATTTCCTAATTACAGCAATCACTTTAAACAAGTGTCATTAATATAAATTTCTCTCATGGCATTGATTAAAAATGATAAAAAATAATTTGTTTTTCAGATTAAACAATGACAAGCACAGAAAATTACTGGAGAAATAAGTCGAACTGTAGCAAAGGATGCTTTCTGCTCTGGACAATAAATGGGTAAAAAAAAATTTAGACACAGATTAACCATAAGAAGCACTGGATTATAAAAAAGTGATATGCTCTAGGAATAATTCTGATTCTCTACCCTGATCACATTTAGTCTGATATTCATTTCTTTGTAGAAAATGTCTTATATTATGAAAATCTCTGAACAAATTTCACTGAACGTACCCGTTTATTTAGTAATATATCTAAATACACATACGAGGGTACTGTGATACTTTGAAGAAGTAAAGTAGACGTTCACCTATAAAGTTTGCACAAAGGATTTCCTGCTGTTGTGGGTTTTTTTGGATCTTGGCACCCTGTATCAGAGAGCGTGTAGAAGGAAGTACCAACCTTAAAACAATATTCTCTACTGTTTCTCTTAAATCTGCATTCCTGTTCACATCTACTGTTCTGGGAACAACACAATTGGATTTGTCATTCTGTTTTTTAAAAAAAAAACCTTCACATGATTAATGGGTGTTGAATGGTCATGCTATTTAATGCAAAAATTTCACTTGGATATTTACTACAAAATTCGACTTGGCCTGCAACACTGCTGTAGTAACCTGTGTTTTGTAGATTAATATTTATTATATTTTTGTATTAATTAATTATTTTAAAACTTACATATGTCTGTTAAACATATTTTAAAATCTTTCAGAAGTGAAAACCTCAGGCCTGGTGGTGTGAATACTTCACATTCCATGAGAATCAGTTTAGATAGGTGCTCAATGTCTGCACTTTATCACATTCCTCCTCTGCAAGTACTCACTGTGTGGTATGGGGTCCAGTTGTCCTCTTCTACTTCTGTTCCTTTTGTTTGTTCAGCAGAGATTTGTTTAGGTAAATCCTTGTTGATACTCCAGTGTTTAAAGATGCCCCCAAACTTACCAAGCCTTTCTGTAATGTCTTTCTGGAAATATCTGAATCTGAGCGGTTTCAAAAACACTACATTTAAATAAAAAAAAATTATATATATCTTCTGTTTTTCTGTGCCCTTCGCTTGTTGAAGTTTTAGATATATAGCTGTCTATAGCTATGAAATTCCTGTTTGTTTGTTTTTTGCTAGTGTTAAGTAACAAAGCATCAGTTCCTTAACTCACTAAACACTCTCAGCCTCTCCTCTCTCTCACCACACATTCGAGTGAAAGCTGTATGTGGTCATTAGAGGAGATATGACTTTTCCTTGCCCCTCAGTCTGCCTTCCCTGTAAGACCACCTCCTTCTGGACAAGTGTTGGCCTGTGGTGTTTCTTGGGACAGCTTGTTTATTTAAGGAGCTCAAAGGAGAATGTTTTATTTACTACTATATGACTGGTAAAAGTAAAAATAAGCTACACATACACAGTCCACCTACAAAAATAACAACAATAACTTACATGGTTATTAATTAGAAATTTTTGTAGACATGTGTGGCGTTTTTTCCCCCCTGATGGAATTGCATTTAGTTGCATAGGACTCATAAAAGCACAGATTTCTGCACATAACCAGTGTTATTGTAAGTAGACCTGTACTGTTTTTTTATTGTTCCTGATTGCCAGACAGATCATTTGAATTCACATAAAAAAGTACACGAAATAACAAGATCGGTGTTGGTCTTTTGGTAGCTCCATGAAAAAACGTAGTCAAAGCAGAGTGAAGCCCTTTTCTCTGTAAGGATGTCAAACGGTGAACTTATTTCAAATTTGTGACCTGACACTGTAATAAAATTAATATTTCATCTAGTTTAACGATCTTCATCAACCCTTTGACTATCCTTTGTTATAAAAAATATTGTTCAAACCCCCTCTTAGCACTAGATAAACTCTGCTTAGTATCTGTGAGTGAGAACTGTCAACTGTGAGGTCTTAAAAAGTTTGTAGCTGTTGAACAGTGTTAGGGTGTTAAAATCCTTTGTTACTTTGCAAATTTTTTTTTTTAATTTTTTTTTTTTTTTGGCTTGCAATTTTAAAATCCTGCATAAATATTCAGTAGACTTCAAGTCAGGAGGTTGGCTAGGCCATGCAAAGCACTCTTAAGTTATTTTCTGATAATGTATGGTAATGTTGTGATTAAATTATTAGAAAAGCAAATGTGCACTACCTGCACTACCACACTGGGCCACAAAGAGGCACATTAAAATCTGACCTATTTTTCCCTTGCAAGTGTACTTTGTTTTGTGTCAGAGGGCTTTGATCCAGTTTGAATGTGAGTTTAGTAACATGCATGAGTGTGATCATGTATCTATGAGACTAATTTTGCTGTATCTGCATGACCTATGTGTTGTGTATTGAAAGATGCTAGATCACATCAGCCCAGCGTTATTGCTTTTATTGGTACCTCCGGGACCCGTGCATGTCCCTCATACACTGGAAAAAAAGAGATTAAACGATGTGTGAATGCAAAGTGGTGTAATATAAAAGTGGCTTCAGTGTTTATAATTGCACTCCAGTTGACCTCTGTGTATTCCCCAAAAGACAATTCCTACTTTACAACAGACACGCCCACTGTGTTACATACACGCCCACTTTACTACAGGCATACCCACTTTACTACAAACACACCCCGCTTTACTATAGACACACTTCACTTTACTGAAGACACACTCACTGTACTTCAGACACACCCACAACCATAACTCTTCAATAAGAAAAGGAGGGGCATTCTTGTTTTGGGCAATGACAGAAAACGCCCTATAAAGACATGGCTGTAGTCCCACTTTATTGGAGGAAAGGGTGAGCAATGATATGCCCAAACCTGAAGAAATTCACAGCCTATTGGTGGCAACAAAGTAGAGCATATTGAACTGCAACTAGCCATAATATGTGGGTTTTACCTCAAATATGGTGTCAGTGTATATTTATATCATCTACTGCAAATGGTTTTATTACTAATCACCAAGAATTATATACATTTGTTGGGTCACCATTTATTCCCAAATAACTCAGGCAGCCAAATGCTTAGAGTCAGTGTTCCTATGGATAATGTAGCTTTACAAAATAATTAAAGAGAAGACACTAGCACTTTAAACAAATACTACCAGAAATAACTGAACCTGAAAAAAAACTCTTATTAAAAAAAAAAAAACTGACCTCAGCCCCCACCAGCTTTCTAACTATAGGCAAATATCAACACTCCCCTTCATCTCCAAGATGCTAGAAAATGCTGTAGAGCAACAGTTATGTTCATACCTACATAAAGACAACATTCATGAAATCTGTCAGTCAGCATTTAGGCCTCATTATAGCACAGAGACAGCACTGGTTAAACCGGGCTGTGTGTCCTCTTGTGTTGCTTGACCTTGGTGCAGATTTTGCCATCGATCATACTGTTCTCCTTCATAGATTAGAAAATGTTGTTGGCGTTAAGTGAATGGTCCTCTCCTGGTTCAGGTCTTATCTGACAGATCATTATCAGTTTATAGATCTAAACGGTGTCGTCTATATGCATACTAAGGTGAAGTTTGGCGTTCCACAAGGTTCTGTTTTAGGCCTGTTTTTTATGTGCTATGTCTGGGTAATATTATTTGTAAACACAGTATCAGCTTCCACAGCTGTGCTGATGATAAGCAGTTTCAGAGACAGATACGAGCAATTTTCTTTTTACTAAATTGTGATAGAACAGAAGTACTTTTACAAGCAGCACAGGGAGCTAGAAGTAAGCTTTCTGATTACATTGTAACTCTGGATGGTGTTTCAGTTAGCAGAATCATTTGCAGCAGTAAATGACTTGTTGTGATTATTAATTTATTCAATCTTTCATTTAAAGCTCATGTAGATATCAATAGGATAGTCTGATTCTTAAGACTATTCTATAGAAATATTGCTTGAAGGTCAGAAATATGATACTACATGATGCAGAAAAATGAGGTCATGCTTTTGTTACCGCTAGGTTGGATTCCTGTAATACCTTGCTGTCTGGATGTTCTAGTAAACAAGCTCCAGTTAGTCCAGAATGCAGCAGTTAGAGTCTTTACTAGAACCTGACGTTATAAACATATAACCTTTGTCTTAGCCACACGGCAACGGCTCTCAGTCAGATCTGTCATACAGAATATCTGGATTATAAAATACTACCACTGACATAGAAAACAGGTAACAGTTTGGTGCCACAGTACCTGAGCGATCTGTTATGCCACATCAAAAGGGGCAAAACTGCCACCTAGTGTGTGTTTCTGTGCACACACGGGTTAAATCTGTTTCTGTAACAGTAGTTAATGCTCAGTTATGACCATCAATGATTATGATGGTCAATTATAAAGGTCATACCTGAGAATTTAATGCTGCTGTTATTTGAATAATGTTATGGGAAGTGAATTTACATTTGTTTTTTTTTTTATTTATGAAAAAAATATATACAGGCATAGCTGTTTATTAATTAATATAATAAGACATGTTCGGGAATTACAGAACTACATCATTTACATTCAGCTTGATTAATGTCCTTTAATGTCGGTAAGTTTATTTGATTTTTTTTTTTTTCATTAAATGTGCCAATACCTCTGGAGCTGACTATATTGACATCTGCTGCATTGCTAAGTGTGTCATCTCAGGTTAAACATGTAATGTTATAACAAACTACAGTAACTTATTTGCTAGTATTTAGTACACTGAAAAATTAAAAAAATCGGTTGCGCATATTAAATTTACATTAACTCAAAATTCTGTATTTATTTATAGAACATGAATACTTTATTTTTTTAGGTAAATCCAAAATATTTTTTTTCAGTGTTTAGAACTTTAAACATGTAACGACATAAAACCTGCTTTACACTGAAATAACATACATCGATCTGCAATTTTTAACAATTTTTTCCCACTGCACTTTACTACAATATCTCACATAATTTATGATTTAATGTAACTGTGCCAGGTCGTTGCATATACTCCCTTCAGCTTTTTACGGGTTTTGTAATACATACTTAAGCTCTAACTCAACTGTTTAAAAACCGTGCTACACTATGCTATACTGTAATGTGTGTACTGCATAACACAGGCTTTGTTTGTTAGTTACATGATCATGTGCACACCAATGTAAAGCAAATCTTTCACATCTCACTCAGAGGCAATTTGAAGGCTTCTGAATGACCAGAGGATTTAAATGTTTTTTTTTGTTTTTGTTTTTTAAGTAAATACAAGCAATAAGAAAAACAGTGTTCCTTTAATTAATAGATGAATTACACTCCAAGTTTATCAAAAGCATTTAATAATAATCATAGTAATGTCACACAAATTCATGAAGTGTTTAAGACGTGTCTGGCTCAGTTTGCGTTCTGTGTGTACTCTCTAAAACAGTGCAGAATTTTAAATAAATGACCACAAACAGAAGATATATTGCAACAGGAAAAATAGATTTTTTTCTTCAGAAACTAAACTGAAAGACAGAGTAGTTCAAAAAGAACAGCACCTTCTGTATCAATCGTAACCAACAGTTTCATTATACAGGAACTAATCGATTCAAGCTTAAGACAAAATGAGAAAGAAATTACAGTTTCAGTCGAATTAATAATTCGTTGCACACTTAACCTCATTCCAGTCACAGTATTTACAGTTTCATGTAATTTATCAAACAAACAAAAATGCTTAAACCCTCAATATTTGGTTTATGATAACCAACTGCAGTCAGATTTGATATAAACAGAGATTCTGCCTCATGGCATAGTGACTGTGTTCTCATATAAAACATTTCAAACAAATTCAAGCACCATGAAATATGTAGATACTTAGAAACAGCTGTAAATCTAATCGCATTTACGTCCAAATTTTCCTGCTAATGTTGGTAAAAAAAACGTTGCCTTTTGTTTCTCTATACAAAAGACAAACTACAACTGCTGTCTTCTACAGTCTATAGGACAGAGAGGAAACACCATCCCTAAGACTTTCCTCACAGGGTTGCAGATCAGCCCATGAGGACCATTTAAAGGCCAGAAAACATTACTCATTATATTGACTAAGCACCCCGACAAATAACAAAACTCTCCGTCCAAAACTAGAATAATGGAAATCTCTGATTACCCTAAACAAGGAGAACATAATACAGTCAATAAATAGAAGAAAGAAGTTAAATAAAATGTACGATTGGAAAACAATCATGTGAATAACTCCATATTAAGCACAAAAAAGGAAAGAAACAAAAGAGGTAAAACAATTCACTAGAATCAATGACAAATTGTAATCTCGCAAAAAAATTATATATATATATTTATATAATGGAAAAAGACCTGATGTAATCTTAAAATGCTCTCGTAACAATGGATTTTACTTTAAGGAAATAAAATCATGATATTAACTACACAAGCTTCTCAGACAGTATCTAAAATTGAAAAAGTTTTTTAAACCCGTATGTTTTGAACATTCCAAACAAACTTTTTTTTTACTTATTATTAATGCTTTAGAAAAAAGTTCATATATCTATTATTAGTATTATTCATTTATATCTTCACTAAATACAAGTCACAAGGCCAATGTGGTATACATCTAGACTGTTTTAGATTTTAAAATAAATTAATAGAAAAAAACAGCACCCATGAAAAATATAAACAGCATTTACAAATTTCAGTATTCAAGACAGGAACCCAAGTTATAAAAAAATGCAAACAAAGTACATAAAACCCGAGATGCCATTTTTGTCATTAATTACACGTGACAGCACAATTCCACTGCGTTCCACTGCATTCCACTGTAAAGTTGACTGTAAGCCCAGTAAGAGGTTGGTATGTTGGGCTGCTGTCATATTGGCTGATTGTTTTTTGTAAACAACTTGATGTAAACTGATGATTGGCTGTTCAACAAGAATTAGCAGTAGTAGTACTTTAAAAAAAACAAATGAAGGACAATAAAACACTAAAGATTTTACTAAAACAAAGAAACTAATTGTCCTGGTAAGCAAGACTTTTGGTTATGGCTGGGGGTGGGTGGCAGAGTTGATTTCACCGAGAGCTGGAGGCCTAAACCAAAAGAAATACATAAGGTTAATGAACGGTAATAAATTAAAGTCTTTTTTTATTCAAGTGTAAATTTAGTGTCACAGACTGTGTGTGTTCTCACCAAGCTGAAGCTGTCGTAGGTGTTCATCAGGTCCTCGATACGGCATTGTTCCAGCACCACTACGTTGGTGAGATTGGGGCTGCGTTGCCTGGCACAGTCCTCACAGTACACCACGTACAACTTCTTACTTCCATTCTCACTTGTCACAAACAGCAGGTTAAAAACCTCCACCTTTCAACAGAAATGTATTGGATACATAAAAAGGATTCAACTAACATTTATAGGTCCAGCTATAAAAAAAATCTTTTTTTTTTTTACATAAACCTGTATGAGCAACTAACATAAATAAATGACAAGTGTTTCAATTTTAATGCTGAACCATAGCCATAAATAAAACAAGCGCTTATTTGTGGTGGTTATAGTGGTGTTCAGTTAATTTGGTTTAATATTTTTCATTGTATTGTGCTTTTTCAATTGTTTGTGACTATTGTACTTTTGGAGAAATTGGTGAAATGAATGATGAAAACAATGTCATACAAATACTAAATAAACCAACTTACTACAGTGACACTGAACAAATGAGACAGCTATTCATATAACTGTGTCCTTCTTTGCCTGCTTGTTTGTCTACTTGTCTTTATACATGTTGTATTCATCGTTAATTTTTCTTTGAACAAGGGCACATGGGAACGCTCCTTTAAACAAAGAAACATGAATATAAAAAACTGAAAATGTACTTTTATTAGGCCCAGATATCTACAGACAGCAAAGCACTACTCCACAGAGGCCTTGTTCACAAAACAAAGCTGCTTTCTGACCTAATGTTTCTAGCCATGTAACTAGTCACAGCATGAACTGCCTTCAGCTAAATCATTTACATAAATGCATGTGTTTGTCTGCAAAAGAACATCTACAGAGTGGTTCATGTTCAGAAAGAAGTTGCTGAACTACAGGCTGTTTATTCATAGGCTTATCAGCCCTACTAAAATATCATTTCAGACTGATAAAATACTTTGCTGGGTCCACATATGGACTGTGGTCTGCCAGATGTTAACACCTAACATAAACCCTCATAGTTGCAAATGTAAATGTTCTCAGTTTATTCTAGCTCACAGAATGAGGTAGGTGAAAGAGCAGACTAAATTACTTACATCACACTCATTGCAATAGTAGGCTGGCTCATCTTTTACTCTGCTCTGGTAAGAGATCTTCTTCCCTGCAGCTACCAGCTGGTCTCTCAGAATCTGAATGTGCTTCAGGGACTGCAGGAGACAGTGTCTGAGAATGGATAAGAGAGTTATCAAGAACAGCTCACACTCAGGCTACAGTACTTATCAATTAGAAATATATCATTCTTACAAACTCCTTTCATTTGACTTAAACAACACAAAATCTGATAACCAGTGTGATGTTTTTTGTGACTATGCATGGCAGATGCTCACTTAATCATCTTGTAAGTGTCCGGGTCTGTAATTTTAACTGTGCGGGCCACATTCCAGGAAACGTGAATCATGGGCACAATGGACTTGACCTTCTTCACCTCGTTCCATTCAAACCTTTCCAGAGCCAACTGGTACTGGTACGCTTAAAGCACAAACACATACACAGTCACGAGAGTGCAAAAGAAAGGCTACTGAATAGTTACTGAATTACTGTGTCTTTATTATTTATACCTAGCCTGGCCACTAGGGGCCACTTACCATTCAGTGGACCCACGTTCCATGCAATGTTATTGCACCAACCAACAGCCTGGACCCAGTGCACGGCACCTGCATTGATCCACACCAAGTCTCCAGGCCTCTGGATAAACCGGTACACTGGAATATTGGCGCTGTAGAGATCCGCCAACACTGGCCACCATGAGCCGGTCAAATAATCCACTCCATGTCTGAAAGTAATAATGAGAATAATGCAATTAATCAAGAAATACTTATAATAACGGCAAACCTAAAACCAGGGCCTGAATGTGTGTGAACTTGGTTATATTAAATGTGTTAAACGGCTTATAAACTAATTTTCTATTACTGCATTTGGACTCGAATGGAGTGCGTTATCCATCGCAAGCAGACAATTACATTAGGTTCATCTAAAATGCTAGGATCATATGTGTCTCATCATTTTTCAAATATTTTCTCTTCAAGAGAACTTCTATGGCGCTAATGGGTAAGTCTTAGATTTCATTGAATAGCATGGTTTCTTACTTATCACAGATATCGCTGATGGCTCCCCAGTAGTGTTCATGGACAGCAAACCACTCGCAGTCTCCAGGGCCAATATTGATGTTCACAGAGCAGAAATTATTATTTTCCTGGTGACCTATGAACAGGAGCATGAACATTAATACATATATATATATAAAAAATCCCCAGGCCAACAAAACACATTTCTTTTGTTTAGTTAACATTTACTGTACACCAACTGCTTTGGTGCTTTAGGTGGATTGGGAGCAAGGAAATAAGCAAAATATCCGGAACAGGTAATAGAGGTTGGGAATGTGTGCTCAACTGTGTCCCTCAATCAAAAGAGCAAAATAGTAACGGATTGGTGTAGCAACTGCCTTTCGAAAAGGGTGACCTAGATTTACCTGATAAAACCACAAAGCAAAGTGTACACGTTAACCTGGCATCTTATTATCATTAAAACACTCACCTGGTGTGCGACTGCCAGGGACCTTCATGTAAAGCTGTACAGTATTCATGCCAAGGATGGTGTGGCCTACATGACTGAGCATATTGCCACTGGAGGACACGCGCATGAATGCTGGCAACTTCTGCAGCTCCTGTAGTTGAGGCTTCCATCTGAAGGCAAACAAAACATGCAGGTTTAATAGAAGGAATACAAACTAGCAATAATAAAGGTAGTATGACATAAATATAAAGATACTATAAAGCAATTGTTTTCTTACCTCTTGGGATCAGAGAGGTCAATGTTAGTACCAAATTTGATTATTTTCCCCACAGGTTTTTGTTCCGAGCTGAAATAAAAAGCACATAAAATAATGTAATGCAAGGCTTATTAAAAACAAACTATAATATAGAGTCTGTACTTTATAAGATCTCAATTTTAGCTGATGAAAATGCCTTTATCATACCTGGAGCCTGGGTTTGAGGAGTTGCTGCCTGTGCTATCCGAGTTAATGATAGGTTTCTTCTCATCTTCATCATCATAATCCTCGTCACTGTCTTTCTCTTCCTGTGCAAGCAAACAAACAAAGACTGAGTGACTGCAACTGAACAAATACACTAAATATATTATTCAGTGGTCAGATATTACTCAGAAACATTAAAAAATATATATATATATATATCTGACCTGTAGGCTTTCCTGGAAGCTGGAGGCCTGGTACTGGGCATATTTGGCTATGGTGGTGTGTGATCGGCTGCTCTCGCATGGCCAGACCTGCCCAGTGCCACTGGGATCCCAGTTCTCATCAGCTGGCTGCTGAACCTGAGTTCTCACCTCCACTGCATGTTCTGCATTTGCCTCCACTAGCGACTTTGTGGAGAACAGACCCAAATCTGAATCCAGACAAAAAGAGGAGACAATACCAAAACCAAAAAATTATTAAACGTTTATTTTTTTTGCCATGAATGTAAATTCTAATATTGCACTTGGTGTGTGGTACGCACTCAGTCTGAGAGAGCCTGCCAGTCCTCTTATGACAGTAATGGGGTTCTTGGGGTCTGTGCAGAACTGAAGCAGCACAGGAGAATACGCATCCCTCTTACTCTCGAGCTGTAATAGAAAACAGCAACACATCAAGGCCAAAATACTTATTTTGTTTTATACTGTATTTTTTATATTCAGTCATATTTTATGTAGCATCAACAGCACCAAAACAAAAAGCTATGTGTTTATGATACACTTACATAGATACTGGGTGTTGGAGGGTTGAGCTTTTCCCGTGGGATTGGGTGATCCATGTCCATAAGAGGTTTCACAGAGAAAGTCGGAAGGAGATAGGACTCCTTGAATTTCCCCTTAATGCGGGCAGCCCTGAAACCAGACTTGGTTTAATATTCATCCTCAGCATAGCAAATAGTTTTTGTTATATGCACACAAGCCATGTACTGGTCATTTATAACTGATATGATCCTTATTTTAAACTCTCATGCCAAGTTGACTTGGCTACTAAGAAAACCTATATTTAACAACTGTAACTATCACTCACTTGCACGATCTGATGATTTCACTGGCTGCGTTTTTGATGCTGATCTCTCCGAGTGGAATTCTCTTCTCCTCAACTTCAGAGGCGATAAAGGTTTCTCGATCTCCACTTTCCACTTTAATCAGACGAATCTTCAGCTCTTTGGGCGGGCCATCTGTCAGAGCCTTCAATTTTTGGAAGTCTGTAGATGCCAATGCATGTGAAGATGATGGATGATCCGATGAAGAAGTTCCTGACTTACAGCTTTTCTCCTTGTTCCGGCATATCCACCCCTCTTTTTCACCTCCTTCCTCTTTCTTTTTCTTTTTCTCTCCATCTCTTTCTTTCTCCCAGAGCTCCTTTTTCTGACCGTCTGTGTGGCTCTTTTTTTCTTTGTGTGGTTTGCCTTCCCTGTGCCTTCGGATTGAACTTGATGATGACGATGTGGACATATTTTCGTGTTTTTCTCTGTGTTTTTTCTTTTTATCTTTTCTTTCATCATACTTTTTGCTACTACTGCTGCGTTTGTGTTTCTTCTCCTGGTTATAGTCCCGCTCTCTCTTCCTGTCTTTATCAGGATTGTGCAGCATCTCTTTCTTATTGTGGTCTGTTGATGCCATTGAGGTGAGATTGTGTCGGTTTAGCATCACCTCACAACTACGACCCAGCTCTGCAAGTGATGATTCTGAGATTGTTGTGAGTTTGGGCTTTTTCTGTACCTCTAAGAAGTCCTTTACAATATTAGTATCTTCATCCATCAGCCCTTTTCTCACTCCTTCTTCCTCCTCACATCCAGAGAGATCTGACTGGCAGACTACATCTTTTCTTTCTGGTGTCGATCCTGATGGTGAGAGAGAATGGGTTTGTTCAGAGGCAGAATTCATTGAGGGTTGGGGTTGATGGCTAAAGCCTGGGTGATTGGTTAAGCCTGATGTAGGAGAAGTGCTTTGTTGTCTGCAAATATCTGGGCCCAGCGAAAGTGATGAAGAGTACTTCACTCCTACCACAGCTGAAGGAGGCGGTCGACCAAATGGTCCTCCACGGTAGGTATACTTCTGGCTCTCCAGCATAGAGGCCAAGTTTTTAAACATGCTGTTCACACCTGTCTGATGCAGGTGTGGCCTCGTGGGTGGTGGAGAACAGGAAGGTGTATCGTCTTCTTGTTCTGCCTCATCATCCTCCTCCTCACACTCACTCTTCACTTCCTCTGATAGTCCATAAAGCTTGGCCAAGTCACTATGGCGATAACTTCCTATGATGCCAACACCAGTATCCCGAGTGCTGTCAGATTTTTGGATGATTTTTAGTGTATCCTCCTCCTCTTCAAGCGAGGAAGTGCGGCTGCAAGGGGATGCCAACGATCCTTGACGACTCAGGACAGGTGGGCTAGCGTGGGTATCGGCTGAATAGTCCTCTGCAGATGGCTGTTTCAAGGCAGGCATGAGGTCAGGGGCAAACGAATAACTCTTTATAGGTGCCACAGTAAGAGAAAATGGTAGGTCTGGGTCAGGTTGTCCACCACTCTGGTTTGAGTATAGTTCTTCCTCTTTCTTAATGGACTCATCCAACATCTTCATGATGTTTGCTAAACCATCAGGCAAGAGCTCAGATGGTTCCTCCTCAAACTGGGCACTATCTGAATCCCCACTGGAGCTACTGGCACTGCTGGCTAAAAGGCCTACCCCACCACTTGCCTGCTTATGGAGACTGGCCGGACTTGTCTCTTTTGGTGAGGAAGATGGTAGCGTGTCCCTGGGAAAGGCCTGGTATAGTTTGGGGGGTTCTCGTGGGTTTGGAGGGTTTGTGACAGAACCCACAGCCTTAATGTTATGAGAGTTATCAGAAACATTGGATGAACAGGAAGTTGTCTGAATTGGTGTACCTGAAGAATCTGTTGGGACAGGTTTGGAGGAATATATAGATGTATAAATCCCTGAGGTATTCTGTGAAGTAGGAGTGACTGAAGCATTCCATTGCTCTCTCTGCCTCTGCTTTTCACGGGCATAGTCTGTTTGAGGGGTGAGGGGAGGCGGTTGAGTATTTGCACCAGGTGCCAGTTGACGCGTAGGCACACCTCCCCTGCTTAGCCACGGAAAAGGTGGGGAAGTCTGAGTTGGTGGTGAAACGGTGGAAGGTGTAATGGCTGGAGACAGGCATGGAGGTGGTGGATCAGTAGCACTACTTGACAGGACGCGCTCCAGATTCTCAGTTGCAGACTCCTCATTTAACTTTTTGTCTCTTACTTTGTTACTCCCCTTGTTGTGTTTTCTCTCCTCTTCTTCCTGTTCCTTCCTTCTCTCTTCAGCTCGCATATGGCCCTGAAGCTCAGCATCAAGCTTTTCGAGTGCTTCCTCGATGGACTGGGGGCGAGAGATGGTATGTTGATAACATGAACTTTGATATTTCGGGGCAGGTGGGACCTGAGATAAGGCTGGGGCTGCCTGGAGAGGCAGTTCACGATGCAAAGAGTCAGACTGTTGTGGAGGGGCTGTGTTCACAGTGATGGACATGGCAGGCTGTGTGGGATGAAGGGGTGAACTTGTAGCCTGCAAGAGGTTGTCAATGGCCTTGCTGGTGATGACACTATTTCCTGATCTCTGAAACCCTGAGCTGAGAGAGGAAGGAGCTGAGGACACTTTTGGGGTGAAATGGGGTCTGTCCTGCTCTTGCTGCGGTAGATGGGATTCCTGATGCTTAATTTTTGTCTTCTGTTGGTGGTTTGGATGGCTTATGTTGCCGGATTGGGCTCTCTGATACCCCTGGGGTTTAAGACCTTGTGCAGATGGAGTTGAACTGGAGTTTGAGACGTGCGCTGAAGGGAGTGCAGTCTTCCAGGTTTTAACGGTGCTGACTGCAGGACTATTAGTAGAGGGCACTGAGCTCATGGTGGGCACAGTGTTCACACTACTGTAGAGCCCTATAGAACAAGAAGGACCTGAAGGTTCCAGGGATGGCATTGTGGAGGTGATGACTGGTGCCCGTGCCTGAGAGGTGCCTCCAACCTGATTCTGCCCAGTTCTGCTTTGCTGTTGCTGCAGAGATGAAGAGGAAACCTGAGAGTCCACTGATCTGCCAAGAGGACCCAGCTCCTAAAGAGAAACATAAGATTTTAATCATTAATCATTTTAATAAAATCATATTTCATCAAATATATGTGGACACTAGTAATATGTTTAGTTCCAGGTTATATCCAACTATTTACTTCTGAATTGTACACTCACAGAGGCTTTGTTATCATGTTTGATCTGGTTCCTCCAGGGCTTATGAGGGTTGCATTGAGTTGCTGCAGTCTGTGTCCTGCTGTTGTTAGAGGGGCTAGTGGTGGAAACCAGCCCTGGATGGGGCTGGAATTTAGGGTGGCTGTAAGGCACGGCGGTGTGGTGTGCTGGTGTAGGCATGGGGCGTTCTCTATCAGCCAAGGATGATGAAAGTCGTGGCAGAGGCGCCTGGTTGCCAGTAGATCTCACCTCAGAAGGATGCACTTTGTGTGTAGGAATGACATGGTGCTCCCCTGGATGCTTGTTGCTGGGGAATGGGAATGTTGTTTGGTGAGGGTGGACATTGTGAGAGGAGGACTCCAGAGACTGTGGTGACTGAGAAGGCTTAAGGGGTTGGGGGGGAGGACCGCGACCTTGTTCATAGCCCCTGGTGGAAGTTATGGGAGGTGGAGAAATAGGAGAGGGTTTGGAGGATGGGAACTGTTTGTAATTGCAGCCACCCATTACTTGTTTGTGCGAGGCCTGTAAACAGATAATGAGATGAATTAACATATTAGATGAATAAAAGTATCAGGAAAATAAACACAAATATAAAATGAAGATGATACAAAATCTTTTTCAGTTTAGCAGTTTGACTAACCTGAAAGTCATTGTGGTCTGTCTTGCGTTCTGCTGTGGTCCAAGTTGGTGTCCCCTTTTGCAGATGGGGGTAATGGGACTGAGGCTGCTGCAGCAAGGGTAGTGAAGTTCCCACTGACCCCGAGTATTGGTGGGTGTCTATTATGCGCTATAAACAACAAAGAGAAATTTTCAAGCATTAAAATATACGCTTTGTATATAGTTCCCCATTATCAGCATTCAATAACCCTCCTGAAGAAACTAGTAAGTGTTTTCAAACTTAAAGATGAAAATTTCTACTGTAGGTGAAACACATAATACATAATAAATATGACTGATCTGCTTAGGTGGTGCCCTCTACCTGTTCTGAGTCAGAACTCCTCTTCCTCTTGCTTGGGGTGGGAGAGTCTTCATTAGGCCTGTTTAGGGAAACAGGGTTGTGCTGGATGACAGAGTGCTCTCCAACAGCAGGTGCTGGCCGCTTTAACTGGCCAGCATGAGAGTATGGGCCCCTAGGTGGTGGTGGTGGTTGCTGCTGCTGCTGCTGCTGTTGCTGTTCCCAAAAGTCTGGGATTGGAGGCATGGCCCTGGAACCATGTTGCAAAGGAGGGGGACCATACTGGGAGAAAGAGTGCAACATTAAAACATTAATGCTGAGACAAAACTTTTTTCACCAGCAATGTTTTTTAGAACCAGTGACCCTACCCTGTCACTGATTCACCATTATACTTTTCTTTACCTTTAACAGCTGGTTGGCTCGGGCTGTGAGATGTGCAGACGGTCCAGCATTGTATCCGTGCAAACGGGCATGATCATTACTGGGAAGCGGTTCATAATGCTGACCAAGTTCCCATGGCTGGGGAGGGACAGGGGGCACTCGGAGATCCCTGTGTAACAAGGCCTGAGATAGGTCTAACTTTTCCCCTCCACGTGCCAGAGGACTGGGGTAACAAACACAAATTTGGGTTAGATTTAATTTAACACTACATTATATTGTAAAGAGGTATGTACTCAAAATCTCACCCGCTGTTGTAAAATTTATTCTGATGATTTAGTCCAGTCATGTGACTGGGTGGGAGGTGAGGTGGGAACTGAGGTTGACCACCAGGTGAGCACCTGTAAGAAGATTCAGAATGTTTAATAGCAATAAATCACAGCATGTTCTTAATCACTACACATTTTGGAGAATAAAATATAAAAAATAATACAGGAGGACTAACACTGGCTTGTCTATTTACGGCTATTAAGAGATACAGAGGTGTAGCTACCTGGAGGGAGGGGGCCAGGCACGGCCACCCATGGGAGCCCATGGTCTATCCAGAGGGAAAGGGTCCCGTGAGGTGCGCACGCCAAATTGTTCCACGGTGTGATGCATCCAGCCTGCAACACAAGTTATCATCTTTTTATATAAAATTTATTTACATGCTATATCTGTTTTTATTAATATTACCAAATAGATCATTTCTAATAGATCATTTTAGATCTTAGTTAAAATAAAGATAATAATATAAAACTGGTAGTATTATACACTAATGCTAGTGAAAACTATTGGCTCTCTGACCAAAAATCAAAATCACAGCCAATATATAAGCTGTTGAAACATACTCCACTACTGTCCTTTACTGGCGGGTTAGCCTAAAAACTAGAAAGATCCTACATATGTATTGGCCTGTGTGTTGATTTTAATTCCTCACCACACTAGCTGCTTGCGTAAAGCCCTCCACAGCAGCAGAGAGAGGGCCACACAACAACACTTAGGCTGTTTGAAGAACTGCAGGAGGAAACAAAGACAAAAAAAAAAAAAAAAACACACACCAATTTAGAAATGATCAGACTGTTTACAACGATTCTAAACAACCTTTATTCAAACCTACACAACACCAGGAGAAAGGTTATAGACCCTTTATGAAACTGTGAGTGAGTGCTGGGGTAGAGGTCAACTGACCTGAGTGATAAAAAAACTCAAATGAAAAATAAAATAAGAGCTAAAATATTTCTGCAGCAAAATGACTGCATGAAAAAATGATGATCTGATATATTCATCCATTTGTGTAGCTGGAGGGACTGAGAAGAAACAAATAAATAATCTCTGATTATTTAATGATTTTTAACACTCAATCTCAACAGTGAGTCTCATTACTTCAAGCAGCATGTAGGGGGCAGTATGTACGTGTGTGTACATGTGTGTGTGTGTGTGTGTGTCTCAGAGGAGCACAGATGGACTGGTGGAAGTTCACCTATAGGAAGAGTGTACCAAGGTCATTATAAACCTTCCTGGGGCCTCTTGGCACAGTGGGAGAAAAAAGGGGCTGTCGGTGGGCCCTTTGGAGCCGAGCCAGCAGTGTGTGTTTGTGTTTGCACACTTGTGTAAGCGTGTAGCCTTCTGCTGAGCTGTGGCTGTGTCTGTTTGTGTGTACAGCAAGAAAGAAAGACACCAATGCTAATCTTATTAGGTGGAGGAGAGAGAGAGAGAGAGAGAGAGAGAGAGAGAGAGAGAGAGAGAGATAGAGAGGTTACATGAGTACACAATAGAAGTGTTGAACTGAGTGTACACATCTATGTAAAAATATAAATCACACACTCTTTCCTACGTGACCAAATCTCTCTTACACACACACACACGTGGGCAAATTAAAACACGTTTCACATACAAGCTGCACTTATTTAAGACTTAGACCAAGCTGTCTGGTGAGTGAGTTGTGACACACACATAAGTGTATGGATGACACATCATTGTTTGGCAGAGCCAGAGTCAGAGTCAGTATGTTTGTGAGGGGAGGGGGGGGTTGTTTTTGAGCCTCCGCTGCCCACATCACCTCCCATTCTCTATGGTTCTCTGTGTTCTGAGCTATTTCAAATCCTCCGTGATATTTTAGGATCCGGGAAAGACAAAAATAATCGTGACGTTGCAGTTCAATGCTGCTCCTACTATTTCACAGTAAGCTGTTGTCTAGGTCTCAGGGCTCCAGGAACACACACGCAGTCACGATTTAGCATCTAGTGTCTGTGAATAGCTGTGACTGTTGCCAAGTCATGGTTTTGAATTACACAGGCTAAAATGACTGAAAAGAGGAAAGCATTTGGGGTTTTTTTCACACTTGGTTTAATTTGCGCTCTTCAATCATTATTATTAGTTTTGGACATAATGTCAGACCAAAAATTAGTTGACTAATAAACTCATTCTGATGGTAAACTTTCTTTTAATTTAAATGTACAGTTGATAAAATAAAAAAAAAATCATATCAAGACTTGTACAATACTTTTATCTGGTTTTGTCTGGTTTCTTTTACTTCAGCCTCCTGTTTACATTTTTTTCTCCAAGCCCAGGAATTAGCTACACCCATACACAACTGTCATGTTCTGCACCTTTTCAGTGGCAGTGCTGGATAAACAGTTAAGGCTCTGACTTATTGACCAGAGGGTTACAGAAAGGTTAAGTTGCCACTGTCGGGCCCTTGAGCAAGGCTCTTAACCTTCTTTGCACCAGGCTGCATCATGGCTGACCCTGTGTTCTGACCCCTACTTCCTAACAAGCCGGATATGTGAAAAACAGAATTTCACTGTGCTGTAACATGTGACTCTTCTTCTGTTCTCATAAAAGGTTTTCATCACACGCTGTCTTTTAAACACACGGTGGGAGGCTGGTTGGTGGAAAGGCTCGTCGGTGGGGCTTTTTTGCAACAGTTGCAGGGCAACTAAATACAAATAAAACTACAGATCTCTAGGGTTATAGGGTAATCAAATGAAACGTGTTGAGCTCTGTATACATTACAATTTATAAAACAGATAAAAAAAAGATAGCATGAATAGCATGACACTGATATAATAGCATGAAACTGATATAAAAGATCCCAAATTGAAGCAATGGATCATATATACACACACAAATACAGGTATATAGCCAGACAGGAAAAGGTAAGGGTACAAAAGCTAACTATTAAATAAAAGCATGGTTAATAATCAAACAGATGTAAATGTGCTTATGGTGCATGTTTATAGGTTAATGCAGTCATGTGCGTGTATCAGTTTCTAGGTTACGCTATACAAAGACTGATACGCACAAAAGACCGCCAGAGGAAGTGAGTGACTGGAGTCCCATTTAGTCAGAGGGTATTAATAGACTACACACACAGCTTACTCACTACCGATACTAGTCCAGAATCTGCTTACATGCAGAAAAGTCAGCTTCTCAGTGACACCTAACACTGAATAACCAACACAACCAAATCTCAGCCCCTGTACGCTGGTCGAGCCTACTTTACACTTACATCTAATGATGACTTAACTGTCAGACAAGATGCTTTTCAGTCAATCACATTATCTTTTAAAGCGTAAAAGTGAAAGTTAAAGACACAGACACATGCTGTGTTAGTTTCTGTCCAGTTAAAAGTTATCATAACTTACCTAGGTGCTCATAATAGATGAAAGACAGTAATATAAGACAGAATTAGAGACCAGACAAACAGACAACACTAGTCTTCTGCTATTAAACACCATTTTTAATAGTTTGTACATACATGCATTAGTAGTATAACCGGGGAAGCCCCTGTGACTCATGGAGACTACAGGGTTTACCCCAAAAGACTCCGCCCTTAACATGCTTTCATGCTCTTTACGGTCAGGTGATTGGGGGCGACCAGTGTCACAGTGACAGTGACATGGTCGGGAATTTTTTTTCGAAGTATTATGTCATCTAACTCGGCATTGGCGTATTGTTTTCATTAGACAAACAGGATGTGAGGTAAAGAGTTGGGTATTTTATGATTATGCCGAATCGGGGATTCCTGAGCCAAAACATTTAGGCAGAATTTGGAGAGAAAATGGTTAGTGTGGGTGGGATTAGTAACAGTGTTAAGAAGCAATCATCTGTGATATGGTTCTTTGTATGGTTTTATTTTGGTAAATATTATAGCCCTGTGTTTTCTAAGACTATAAGACTAGCCAAGGTGTCAAGTCTGTTACAGTAACTCGTGTTAAAACATTCGAATAGTAAACTACGAGTTTCTATAATAATATTTAGTACCAAGGTCACAAATAAGGGTTGGCCAACCAAGCATACACAACCAATCAGAGGCATCTCTGGGTCACTCTGAATAGAAAACAAAGTTACTAATGAATCACCAGTAAGAGACCAAAATAGGATGCAATGGAAATCGAAAAGTGATGAAAGGAGAAATGAGGAACATTAGTGACACACACACAGAAAGAGAGAGAGAGAGAGAGAGAGAGAGAGAGAACAGGCGTGGTCTTGTGTAGAAGCTTGTGGGTGAATGTCCGCATTTGACCATTATGTAACAGGCCTCAGATGAAGATCAAACGCACATAGCATTTCCCTTTCTCATTATGTGCGTGTGCGTGTGCGTCCTACTATGCTGGTGATGTAAATTGGAGCATCATCATGATGCCATCACTGTGTTTCAAGCCCACACGCCCACACACCGAGTGTACATCCTGATCCGGAAACGCAGCGGTTCAACTCAGGACACACATGCTACAAACTGGTACCTATGAGGCCGTACTTCGAGTATCAGTAGCATGGAAGACGTATCCTGTTCCAAATCTGTGAGCTTTTCCCTCATTATATAAAGTGCAATACAGAGTGTACAGTGTATACAGAAGGGAATAACCCTTGGCCTACTTCCTAGCACTGTTTTCTCTTTTCCTTTCCTGAACAGACTCCGCAAAAACATGCAGCAAGTACACAGTCATTCGACCTGCAAGTCAAACTTGTTTATGTTTATTCATACAAGAAGTAAAATGAGCAACATGAAAAAAATTTAGCTGACCTTTTTTTCCCCTCATTCAGTAAAATGCTTGCCTGGCACACGCAAACCTACTTATTAGGAAAACAAGTCTTTTCTTAGCACTGTGGTGCGGTTAGTAGTAAATGACCCATATTTAGGGCCATCACTGTGGTAAACGGTCTCTACCAGATAAGAGAGGAGACAAAATTAGTCATACCATTACCTGAGATAGAGGTGACAGAATGATTGACACAAACAAGATGAATCATAAAGATGACTGCATTCACACAAAAACATCTACAGTAGAGATGCTCAGAGATTAAAGAACGACTCAAAGGTATTTTCTAAACCGTCATGAGATACTTGTGACATTTTAACACTGGTAGGTCCGAGTGCATATGACGTCCACAAACATGTAGTGCTCCCCCCCTTCCCCCCATACTTTAACATGTGGGAATTGTAATAGTAAATAAGAGTGTAGTTCATGAATGAGATTGACAACGGCTATAGGCGAAAAGCAGAACAAAGACAGAGAGACAGAGTCTGATAAGACAGGAAGTTGTCGTCAGAGCAACAGGAAGTGGGCCTCCCAAAAGGGAGAGGAAGCCTAAAGGGGCAGGGGGGAACATACTTACTAACATCCTGTGGAACAGAAAAAAAGGGTGTTTTATATGAACGATTTTCCCTTTTGGCTCCCAAAGCTCACAGCGATGCACAGGAACAAATGAACTTAAAAGCTTGCGTACTGTTCGCTCTAAATTCATTCCCTTGACTATTGTGTTTGAGAGTAATGTCGAACACACTTGCTGGGTTGGAATCTTGTGACCGTGAAGGTCACGGCATACGATTTACTACATTTTCATAATCATCAAACTATTCAGTGAGGTCTGTGGATAGTTGTGGGGTGGGGCCATCATGGACGAAACCACACTCATTGGATTAGAAAGGTTTCCTTAGAGGATAAAGGTGATCAGTCGGAATAACTTTGCATTGATTTGGAGTGACGTTCTGTCTAGGGGGAACAGCCAGTAAAATAGCCCTCACAGCATATGAGGGCTGCCCGTTTTTCCCTTTCTTATCCCCAGGAAACATTACTATAATCCGTAACCTCTTAGAGTAATTACACTCAGAGTGAAAGAGACAAAACGCTCAAAGAACCAAAACACGTTACACACAAACAGCCAGTCTGTGGAAATAAGATAGTGTGTCGTGATACGAGTGTATGGAGCGGTGACTCAATGTGCGAATGTCTAGCACAGAAAGTCTGCAAAGTGCCGTTCGTGACCATCTGTGTGTGAAACCATCTGCCTGCGAGTTTCACCAAGTTCACGTCTGGAACTTTCAGAGAAAAATGAGTTATGTTTTTCATCCATTGGAACATGGCGATCAGTCTCTCACACTTCTTATTGAAATCTATTACCTTACAAAAAAGCCTTCTGCCTCATTTCCTGGAACAGTGATGCTTGACATCTATGTGCGAGTATGTCCTCACGTGATCAGACCCCTAAAATCCCCCTCCTACATCAGCACCCCTTATTTCCCAGAAACCACAGCATGATGCATGAACAGACTCATGCACAGACCAGTTATCAAAAAAAAAAAAAAAAGAGAGAACAAAATAAACATAACGAACGAAAGCTGGGCCTTAGAGTCTGTCTCTAAGGCAACGGTTGCTATGGTAAAGCCGAAGCAGTGCAGTCTGACGCTCAGAAAGTTGGAGAGATATGTGGACAATGCTGAAAGACAGACACATTTCTGAGCAATTCAGATCATTCCACATGACGACAATCAGGTTACTGATGGAATATAGACAGAGTCTTGCTTTAAAAACGAACTCAGGACGTCTGAGAGAGTGTGTTTATGTGTGTGTGCGTACTGGAAAACAATTCCTCCTCAGTGATGTCTCCTCGACCATTATTGCGCAAATCGCCAGCACATCTCTCCCCGTGAATTACGCACTGCTCCGAGAGAGCGTTCTCCTGCTGTACTGTTTCACTGAAACATGACTGTGTTTATTTCCGTCACTCTCACTCTCTCCCTCTTTCCAGTCCCACCTACTCTAGTTTCACTGCTCCTCCCTCAGTTTCTCGTGCATGCTCCGCTGGATTTTTATCAAAAAATGAGGTAATATAAGCCAAATAAGGTGACAAAGGAAAATCCAAGGCAGGGCGAAAGTATAATTTCTTCTTGCGCGCATGTGAGTCATGTGTGCGTGTTCGAACACATGCCGCTTACTCGAGCTTCACTGCGGCTCTTTCAGTTTACCAGAAACACCACAATAGCAAGAAATATAAGAAAGTTCAAAAATAATCTTATGACAAAAAAGGCAATCCTAATACGCCTACGTGTTTAGTCTAGTGTTTAGACAGTGTTAAAGGGACATACACACACAGTCACATACTTTACATTACATTTACTTCACTATAATATGATTTTAAACTAGATAAACATCCAGTATGCAGAGTGCAGGTAGGAGATTGATGAATCATCATACCGTTCTCTAACACCCAACTGAAATTCCTCACTCCCATCAGGATGAGCTGACTAATCAAACCCACAAACCTTTACTCATCAGTCATCCAAGAAAACACATCCACACACACACCCCTACACCTATCCTACACATTCCCATTCCATTTCACCTAATCAGTCAGATGCCTCAACATGCCTAGGGACAACATGTTGAAAGAATATTGTTGCTCTGAAATCGTCGACTAAACAAACCCCACACAAACGATCTCTGTCCACATTGTCCTTCACAACTAACAGTCTACAGCTTTAATAAACCGACGGTCCGTCAGATAACTCCTTCGTCCTGTTGAACTCGTCTCAGGAAAGAGTCGAGCAGATCAGAAGCAGCTGCTCCCGAGTTCAACTTTACAACCCTGAACCTCGTCGCCACTTCAAAGCGTAAGTAAACACAACCCTGTTGTTTTGGTGTGGATCGCCCTGATTGATCAGAAGGCCGTGTTCAAAGGGATCTCCCCACTTCCCCAGCCCAGTTTTACGCCTGCGGTGTTTATGACGTGCTGTAAATGACCAAGCCCACACAATGTGACCAGGCATAGTCATGTCACCGTCACTCCACACCACAGTTTTGGCACAAATGAAGCCGGTAGTTAAGAAACAGGCTATTTTGTGTATTTTGGACGCATGTCCCTAGCCTAGACACAGGAAGCGCCTGAGAAAGGAGCCTACACACATGCTTTCGAGTGAACGAGGGAGAAAAAAAACTCCAGATCCCCAGCTGGGCGGTTGTAGTAGGATGATGCAAATGATGTGCTTTCAGACATGGGCTTTGTGTGCGTAAAAGGCTGCCCAGGCACTCCATTCATTTCACGCGCCTGCCTCCACGCCTCCTGCTGTAGCCCTGCCTACATCAGCACACAAAGACCAAGCGGCTTCCTCCCGTCCTGTCCTCGTCTTCTCCTAAGCCAGTCCTCCATCCCGCCCCCCCACACACACACACGTGGTCACGCCGGTCTTCACAATCACGAACCATCTTACACTACATTCCCTTTCTCGTGTTCAGACAAACCCATAAAACCTACCGAGACCGTGTTTAAGACTCAGGAGCCTGGCGTGCCACTGGCACAGGGTGGCACAGGGTGGCATTTATGTTTCAGGGTTTTAAATACACTCTTACTGAAAAGTCTCTAGAAGCTGAAGGGTTAAAGAGACGGCTTCCGGTGTTGTGAAGCCAGACTGAGACTGTTAGTTACCACAGCACAGTTACTGAGAGACAGACCAGGACTCGGTCCAGTGTGTGTGTGTCTAATAACACTAGGTATTGGGGTAGTTAGGACACATTTAGGAAGAGAGAGAGAGACAGAGAAGTGTAGAGACTTACCTTTAGACGTGAAACTTTGTCCTGTACGTCCTGAAGACGTGAAGATCAGCAGTCCTGGGCAGACAAAAGCTCTCACCTCGATCTGTTGAATATAACCAAGAGCTTGTTTTTACTTTCCACCCGTTTTATGTCCCGGTAGGCACTTTTTCATTAGTGTTGAATGACTCACACGTAGACGACGACCGGGAAATGGTTGAATTATGAATGATCAGATGAAAGCCATTCAAACAAAAAGCGCCCGAGTTAACAACCAGTCAGACAATCCCGAGGAGGTGAAGACCACCAAATACAAGCACAACCGCTCCCAAAGTCTCAACTCCAACCTCTGTGTGTCCCTGAATGAAGGACAGAGGAGACTCCGGCTCTCAATAAACACACACACACACACACAGAGCCCCGGCTGTGTGATGTCGCTTTCCCCCGGCGGCTTGACACGCGATACTCTCCGACACCACCACACAACAGTCCTCTACACCGTCCTGACTTTAACAGTTATTCTGCCGGGAGAAGGTAGGTGTGCGCGCGCGCGCGCGCGCGTGCGTGCGTGAGTGTGAAAAAGCGGTTACGTTGGGTTGACGTTTGGCCAGCCTTTTGCTGTAGAGATCGCGCACGCACACACACACACACACACAGACAGAGAGATAGAGAAAGCGCTGGGATCGGATTGCGCTGAGTAGTGACGCGAGGTTTTAAAGGGACAAGCCGCGCTGAGTGTTGATGTTACTACCGCCTCCTCTGTACACACACACACACACACACACTCATACACGCCCTCTGTCTCTGTCTCCGTCTCTCTCTCACTCACTCACACACGCACGCACGCGCACCGCCCCGCTACGTCACGTCACCAGCGCCGCGCTGCACGACCCCGGAATTCCCTGACAGCGCAAACTCCGTACAACACACACACACACGCACACACAAACATGGTGGGCTGATGCATCACACGCAGTACTCTGGCACTCTTTACTGCAGTAATATTCGGTATAGGACATTCTGTCTCTGTATCCTTCTTTCTATCCATGTGTGTGTGTGTGTGTGTGTGTGTGTG
>JAOVVF010000042.1:7234764-7251320 GCA_028565595.1 Duopalatinus emarginatus | reverse complement strand
TCACTGCACGGGTGGGTTAAATGCGGAGGTCACATTCCTCTGTGTGCAAACACAGTAGGCAAATAGTTCACTTTCACATATATATACACACATGTATGTATATATACGATGCATATATATGTAAACATCTCATTTGTGTGAGTATGGATGTGTGTTGAACTTTTCAACTGACTGACTGTCAGTCTGACACCTGTCTGTCAGCCCACATCTGTCTGTCCATTAGCTGCACGGTGTCTGTGACCCTGATTGTGGAGTGTGTGTAGGATGGGAGAAAGCCAGAATCTGTGGCGTGGGTGAAACTGTGGCTCATTTTTGGGCCTGCAAATCTTTGCCACACATCTTCGGCAAAAGGTCACAGTTGGTCATGTTTCTTGCAGACTTACACCCACACGCATACACATACACACATGCAAAAGATAACGCGTTAACAAAAGCTCATGAGGACGGATCAGAAACTACATCAAAGCCGTGTGCGTGTGTGTGAATGAACTGAGCCCTTTGTAAAGATGTGCCGAACATCTTTCAGTCATTCGTCAGGGTGTGGCTCAGTGCCGACTCTCTCTTCCAAAACACAATAACACACAGATTTTACTGACCACATAAACACTAGCTTGTCGTGAGACCAAAAGCAGACAGAGGCCCACAACAAAAAAAAAGAGGCAGTCGGTAACCCTCTAACTCGTACGTCTCAAACTGAATTTCCTTATACTGCTCCAAACACCAATCATTAACCAGAAAAAAACACTCTGTCTACACACACACAAACAGACCAGACAAATAACAGACTGTCTGCTTGCACTTACACACACACACACACGAACCGGCAAAATTATTCACCAGCGTCAGCCAGGTAAAAACAGATGCTTAGGTGATACAAACAGGCTCACACAAGCCTCACTTCCCTTCTCAGTTACGCGCACACACTATCCTCAGGTGTCGGATTTTACCGAGTCAGAGGAGAGGTGTTGGGACCATGCCTTGCAGCGACATACATTTGTATAAAATGTGGAGTGGCTAACAGACGCAGGTCTTCCCCGACTCAAACACTCCCTCGCTCTGCCATTAGGGCGCACACACAGCCTAAACATACAGATACTATTATAGTTAATCGCACGTTTCAATCCAGCGCTGCACATATCGCTGGGTTTTATCACAACTTCTGATATACATCTGCTACGTTTTTATGTTTGAACTATATATGTGTCTCATATAGAGAGGGGGCGTAGCTCTGGATGGATTAAACTGCCTCTTATATGCTGCAGGATAATAGTTTGACATTCAGATGTAGGATTCTGGCCAAAATGATCGAGAATACAAAACTATTTGAAGTTAAAGCGGCGGTTTGCAACTTGTAGACTGCGCAGATTCAATGAAATCACAAGCCTCACTTAATGCAGAAACTCGACAGTTTTACTATACAGCGATACACCAATCACAGTGTAATAATGTTTTCTTTACAATCATCATCAATGCAGTTTTGGGAACACGTTTAAACATTACATACCGCACCTTTAACAGCTAAAACCACACATACAGTATCTTACTGTCCATGCCACAAAGATAGGCATCTCTGAGTAAGAGTGGTTTGTAGGACGTTGTGTCAGTGCAGTTATTATTAGCATGACTAATGTCACATATAGAAAATATAGTGGTTTTAAAATTCAAGCACCCCAGACACGCGGAGATGAGACGAGACGAGACGAGACACGTTGGGATGTGTTGTTCCAGATGCTGACACCAAAACGCGCATGAACACAAAGGGACTCTTCATCTCCGAGTCTAACATATGACATGCACATGCTGTCTATACTGCCATAAGACCACACACACACACACACGGTCATGCAAGTGCAACACACACACAGCAGGTTGGGTGAGGGTTAAACCAAAGCCGTGGCTTATTTCCAGACAAATGACCCGTTATTTGTTATCTCAGCTTTATGTCACAGAACACAGACATGGATAAAAGTACAAAGGTCTGTTAAAGTAAACAGAAACAAAGAGCTGAGGAGACGAGGAAAAGTGCACACACATGGTGTGGTGTAGTGTGGCGTGGTGTAGCGTGGTGGTCTTTGTTCTGCACGCGTGACACGATAATTCACCGCGGAGTGAATGCGATCACGCCGGACGTGTCACTATGGAAACAGATGACATAATGCACTACAGCGTGCCCTGCACTTCACATACGCAGTACGGCAGTGTACCCTTTTTCTCCTTCTGTTTCTGTGCAACGTTATGAGGGCTGTGACAAACCATCACCAAACCTGACTCACCCGGATGTCCGAGTATTCATGGTCAAGTAGCATGTGTCACACATCAAGGACTGCGGAACTAATACATACATCGATAAAATACACAAACGTCTAGCGTTACTATTTATAGTGGCATCCTATGTTAACATGCTAATCATTAAGGTTCGTAATGTAGCCAAACAGACAAAGGCTAGCTACCATCCTGTCCTTTTGTTCTGCTAATTCGGGCACAATAACTGCAGTAGCTGAGATTTTAAAGTTGTATTTCCACATCAGTGACCTCTGAAAATGATTAACATGGAGGTCCGTCAGTGCTGTCAGTCCCACATTATGGAGCCACGTCTGTCTTTTAAACACGTCCCACCTCCAACAGCGGTTTAAATGACCCGGATATCTACAAATCTTACAGATGACTTCCGATACCCCTGTAGTCATCTCTAAGATGTCCATCTGATGAATAAGACTGGAAATACTCATTATGTAGCCCCTCCGATTTGCTTTTCTAGTTCAAGTTCTTTTCACATGCACCGATTTGCTAGACTAAATAGCCAATCAGATAACCAACCTCTGACGCAGATTCTGTGCCGACGAGTGCTGATAGGCACCCATTGTACAAAACAGGCCCCGATGCATGACACCAGCTTCTGCTTGCCGCATCAGGATCGCGTTTAGATTTAATCTACAATAAGGCATGCAACTGAAAACGCATCTTTTATTCCCCTGACGCGCGATTGTCATGTGACCTTCACAGTTCCAAGACGGCGGTGTTCCGCTGCGATGTATTTTTACATTCACGTACTTTGTATATTAAACGTGACATTGTGTTTTTGCAGTGCTGTTGGTGTGGTACAGTGGTATCATTGGCTGCCATGTCAGAGACCTGGGTTTGATTCCTGGTCTGGGCAGCCAGTCTGGTGCTACACCAATAAGGGTCCTTGGGCAAGACTCCTAACACTACCTTGGCCTTACTGCAATACCAGTAACCTTGTAAGTCGCTCTGGATAAGAGCGTCTGCCAAATGCCATAAAATGTAAATGTAAATGTAAATGCTGTGGATGTCGGATTAGTCGACCGAGTCATCAAATATGTAACAGGCATCAAAACAAAAGGAAGTAGAGTGAAGGTCAGGGGTCAGAGACTCAGCACACATGCACAGTATGCCACTGTTACTTGGGATTTTATATAAGAAAGTGCTGTAAAATCCTAACAGTATTTTAGAATAGATCATGGATTATCATGTTCTTTGCGTCAGATTATTTAAAATAGACTGTGCAGAAAATGAGGCCATTAAACAAAATGGATAATAGTGGGAATGTTATACTTGGAGGAAATGTGTAGTAAAGGGTGAGGAGGATGTTGACACTGTTTCTGGCTGGGAAAAGGGGGATATTGACACATTTTGTCTGGCGAGAGACAAAACAAAAATGTTGTTCTTGTAATCTTTATGTTTCGTTTACGGGCTTCTCCGATATCCTACTTGTAGCCCTCTTGTCGTAATGAAAGTTTTTACGTATTAGTGGCTGATAATCAATGATTATTGAAACTGACAGAACTTAAGCTATATTCAATGCCGGCACTGAACTGGGCACTGGTGAAAGTGTCACATTATTATCTTCACTCACGCCTTTTTTTTTTTTACAACATGGAATTACAATGTGAGACATACTCTCTGAGCGTGCCAGTGCGTACACACACACGCGCACACACACACACAATCAAAAACACCTGACCTGACCTGTTCTACTTCTAACGCGCAATGCCAACAGACCAATCCTCCTCCTGCCCAGCCTCATTTGTGTGTGTGCAACGGGGTGCATGTTTGTGTAGGCTGGAGCAAGGCAGAACGATCTGTTCAACACCTGTCTTTTGCTGGGGGAGGAGCCTGAGGCAGGACGGAGAAAAAAAGACAGAGAACACGTGCATGTAGTTTTTGTTCGTGCTTGCAAAAGAGACAAGCGTGTTTGTGTGAGTGTGTGTGTGCGCTTGTGTCGGATATACGCTACATTCTGTCTAGGATTAAAATGAAAAAATGTAGCCAACATAGCTGGAGGTTTAACGGATGGGAGAATGAGCGAGCCGGCGATACAGAAAAAGAAGGAAAGGAAAGAAAGACGAGGAGATAGTGAGGGAGAAGGCGACAGAAGCAGAGTGTCTGTGTGTGTGAATGCGAGTAGGAGGGGGAGGGTTACTCTAGGACAGCAGAACCCAGTGACATGACACAGATGCACGGAGCTACTGTGGACTGCTGGGAGAGGGGGATGGGGCGAGCGAGTGGGAGGGAGGGAGAGAGAGAGAAAGCGAGAGAGAGAAAGCAAGAGAGAGAGAGACAGAGAGAGAGAGAGAGGAGGGTGTGAAATCACACTGCTGTTCTATTTAACACTCCCCAAGAGCACATACACACACGGACACACATGTACACACCCAGCAGGAGGGCACCACTATAGCTGCAAGCAAATGGCTACATATAAACATCCCAAACAATCCAACACACACACACACACACACACACACACACCTGCCACTGATACTGGTCCACTAAACAAATGGGAGAAACGTAATGCAATGCCACTGGCGTGGCTTTAACTCCCCCCACCTACTAACACACACACACACACACACACACACACACCTCGTGACTCAAAATCTCACACCTGCTCAGGCCCTGAGGGAGGTCACTTACCAAAATTATCCCTATGACGCACACACACACACACACACACACACAGACAGAAATCCCATGCACCACTGGATCCTGACATTTTATTTATGAGGTTAAATGTGTAGGCGCTCCCCGATCCACTGAACAGTCTCTTCTCTACACATGTCGTTTTTGTTATATTCTGTGTAAAATAATGCACAAGATTTGATCGGAGTGTGAGATCGAGCTAGCTCAGCACTTCTGCCTGATGATAGCTGTGTGACAGAGCAGAGGGAGGTGACACGTGACATGATATCGGTGCTTGGGTTTTACTGTCCCCTGTCTCCACATGCAATACAAATTTACTTATAATCTGGCTGGATCCTTCTCATTTCTAAGTGACTCATAGTGTTGAACTGTGGACAGATATTATAAATAATAATAATTTTTTTTAAAAACCCTTAGAGGATCAGCAACACTAGGAAATCCCTGAGGATGGGACGCAGAGACAAAGCAATGATTAAATGCTGTAATGTTCTTCTGCAGAAAATTCTAACCGGTTATGGCAAACAGGTTCCTGTCCTCACACCAAATACCTGCACCACCCACATGCACACACACACACCTTACATAAGAGCTGAGAACTGAGTGAAATACTGGACTAAACTGCAGCAGTTCCAGCAGACAGGATAAGACAGTCAGAGAGAGAGAGAGAGAGAGAGGAGTATCAGAGAAGCATGCTACACACACACACACACATGTGCAAACACACAACCTACACTAGTCTCAGATCTCTCATCGATTGGCATGCTGCCATTTCCCCCCCATCAATAGTGTAACCCAATAGGCTCAATCCCATGACTCCATTACAGTAATATGAGCCGCACGTCCATGATGGGTCAGTCAGGTCACACAGGGGTCGCGACCCACAATGCATCAGGACGGGAGTGCCTCTCAGCGGGGTTCGATACCGGAAGCGTTTCGGTTAACGCGTGCGACATGATACGGAGGGAGAAAATCTAGCGGGATGTTACGTCAGAAAAAAAAGGAAAAGTTGAAGCTTGACAGCTGACAGCAATATGGAAACCCACACACACACACACACTGCAGAAAATAGCTTTTTTGAGCTTGTCAGACAAGCAGAGGTACATAACCTACAAACAAAAGGCGGACTCTGAGGAGGTGAGTAAAAAGGGAGGCAAGGGGAAAGAGCGCATGGAGGCAGATCAAAGGGCGACAGTGGAGAATTACAGACATGACAAAACTCATAGCTGCAACCACGGCGGCGTGTGCTTCAGAAGCTGCTCACTTTGGAAACGTGGTGTTCGCCCTCCAAACCTCTTCTGGTTATAGCTGTGCTGGGGCTGTGCAATTCCTGTCCTTCTCTCGTAGTTATTTTAGTGCTGCTCTCACTAGGGAAAGGCAGCTGGTGTATGTTTCATGGGTTACAGTCCCACAAACATTTTACTTTATATCACAATGCTGCTGTTTGCATGTTGCAGATGCATGTGTGTGTGTGTGTGTTTTAATATCATATATCGTTACATGATCTGTTTGCCATATTCTCCCAACCCCCACTGTGCACTACCCTATCCACAGTGGAGCTGGGAGGGGCAGGAAACACAGGTGTGGATCTGAGGGATCAGGTTACATGGTAATGATAATGATATGAGAGTACAAGAGGGAGGGTGTATATGTGTGTGTGTGTGTTGCAGAGTCTATGGCTTTCCAAGAACTAACCTAAACAAATCAAAGCCCTGTCTGACATGCAGTCATGTGCAGACTCAGCAGCTTCTCTCTCCCTCTGCATGACCTCAGGAAAGAGGGATGGCATTTCTCCAGTGATCTGTCCTTTCTCTGCTGTCGGGTTTAAATCTCTGCACTCGCCCAAGCAAGTCCCCTTCTCCCTGATGTTTAAACGAAGTGTGTCTGCCTGGTTCTCCCTCCCCCTATTCCCCTTCACTCCTTCACCCAAAGAACACAACACCAGCCAAGCAACACCACCCCTCCCCCATGCTCTCTCTCTCTCTCTCTCTCTCTCTCTCTCTTTCTCTCTCGTCTCCTTTTCTTCTCCAGCAGCACACTCAATCACCCCCCCCTCCCCTCGCTCTCTCCCAACCCCCCACCGTCTCTCTCTCTCTCCATTCCACTGAATGCACAATCCTTACTTCAGGCAAACAGGCTGGGCCTAAGGGGCATGAGTGCAGACACACACACACACACACACACCTTTCTCTGTGTGCACATCTGCAGAAGAAGAGACGCCCATCAAAGACCGAAAAAGAGGTACCTTGTCTCTCCTGTAATCAGTGTAGTCTGTGTATTCCCTTTATACCAACCTGACCCACATTTCAGTCCTCACCGTATCCATCCTGTACTGTCTGCAGAACAGTGATATTACTCAGTGAATTGTGAACAGCCGAGAAGGAGGGAACAGTAGTCAGACAGGACTAGCCGGTAAAGCTGCTTTGTTTTTTTTTCAGCATGAGTACCAAACGAGAATGTAGGCAAAGGGCAAATTGGCCCAAAGGCTGCACACACACACACACACACACACACACACACACACACACACCGCTAGGAGTCGGCACTTGCCACAGTACATCAGATCTGTTTTCAGAACAGACACACACGCGCCGGTCTGTTATTAGCTACTGTGAGAATGAGATGGGAGCCAGCACAGAAACTGAGAGCGAGAGAGTGATTACGAGAGAGCGAGAGAAAAAGAGAGAGAGAGAGAGAGGCTTGGGGAGGGGGGAGGGATAGAGGATGTTCTCCTAGAGATAATGAATGAATGAATAAATGAATGAAGTGATCAGTGAAAGATAGGGGGCAGTTTAGCAGGACAATCCCCTGGGGGGGGTGGGGTGGATGGGGGGGCTAATGGCATGCTAACACAGAGTTCAGAGATTCGTGATGTAGGTGTGTATGTGTGTGTGTGTGTGTGCACGAGTGGGGATCGTGTTACAACTGATAATGACACTGATGTGAAACATTCTGCTGCTGTTGTTTTTTTTTTCTTCACTCGCCTAAGTGGATTGATTTAATGAGGTGAAGACATGACTTACACACCCATGTCCCTGGCATAAGTGTTCATCTTCTCTCACACACACACACACACTCTTGATTAAACAGAACACTCCAGGATGCCGGTAAATGACACAGGCAATGCCAAGCACATATACACACACACAGACAAGAGCCAAGGCACAAATACAAGACAACACACACACACACACACACACACGCGTGCATACTCTGTGGCTAACAATAGTCAGCTGAGTGCTAAGGTTCACACCGATTATCCCTCAGTCCAAAGCACAAAAGTAAATCGACTTCCTGGTTTACCTACAGACCAAAATAATAATAAAAAGCATAAAATAGTGAGAGAAAATAAAAAAAGAAGCAAACCAGGAACAAATTTAAAAAGGTGACCTATACAGCAAAGCAAGCATGCAGGCTGTGTAAAAGAAGACGGAAAGAAAGGATAGAAAGGGGAAAAAAAGGAGAGATCAGTGTGACAGTCCATCTATCTGCAGAACAGCTCACACTACAAGCCTCCTTTGTGCAGCGTTATTCCTGAAAAGCACGCCTGCAACTTTTCTCTCCTGCCGGCTTTGTGGCTCTACCAAATCTGCTGACTTTGCTCGAGTCATGCATGCTTTGTTTAAAAAAAGAAAAGAAAGAGTGACACTGCACTAACAAGTCATGAAAAGACAGAAACACAACACAGAGGGACAGAAAGGCAGCATGACTTACCGTGGCTTTAAATGTCCAGTCCCTGTCCACACAGGCGCACTAATTCCACAGCGTGTACCAGGACTCGCAACTCACAATCCAGCTCAGCAAATCTGTGCTCCTGTTTTCCCTTTAAACCAGCAGCAGGCTGCTCTACCTGCCCCCCTTATACACACACACACACACACATACACACACACCACACATACACGCACACACACACACAGGCTGGCCGTAGCAGAATAAAACACAAACCATGCGAAAGCTGACAGTCAAGAGGTGAAATTCCACCTGAATGCAAACAAATCATAAATACACACACAACACACAGGCTCTCTCTCCTATCTTTCTTTCTCTTCTTCTGCCTCTCTCACTCCCCCCTCTCTCTTACACTTACACACACACGCGCGCACGCACACACACATGCACGCACACACGCTCTCTTTCTTTCTGGCTTCTCTCCATTCACCAGTCAAACAAAGAAAGGAGCTGAGCTCTCTCTCTCCCTCTCTCTCTCTCTCTCTCTCTCTCACACACACACACACACACACACACACACACGCACACACACATACACATGCAGGAACACACACCCATACATACACAGAGCTCCTAAGCCCAACCCCCGCTGTAGGCCAGCCTGCCTCTCTATTTTTTCATGCCTATTTCTAAACAACCCCCTCCCCCATGGCCGTCACCCCTCTCTCCTCTCTCCTCCCTGTCTCCACTCGCCCTCCTCCTCAGTCCCTCGCTCACTCGATCCCTCCCACCATCCTCACCATGTGCTCTCTCTCTCTCTCTCTCTCTATCCCTCTTTCTGTGTGTATCAAGGAGATTTCTCTCCTCCTGTCATTTCAGCTCCTCTAGAGTTGCAAAACAAAATTAAACGTGATGTAATTTTTCTACACCAGTAATAATCATCTGGTTGGAAACAGATCAGAGGGAACATATGTTCTGCAAGATTCTTGTGCAATGAATCAGGCTAGTTTCTTAAATCCAGGTCTCTGAAATCATTTCTGGCCCTGAAATTAGCTCCACCCTCCAAACAGAATTGACATACTCAGCTCTTTTCCTTAAGTCAAGTCAGGTAAACTGAATCACTCGTTGACTATTCATGAGACAGCGTGTCTCCAATTTTTGTAATGTGCTGCCTTGACCCCTGTGCTTGCACACAGGAAAATCGGACCTCCGCATTTAACTCATCTGTGCACTGACACATACATATATACATACACACTGATGAACACACACACTAGGGGGCAGTGAGCATACTTGCCGAAGAGGTGGGAAACCCCTTTTAGAGCACCTAGAAGCAATCGAGGTTTTGGTGCCTTGCTCAAGGGCACTTCAGTCATGTCGTATCTGTTCCAGGAATCAAACCAGCGAAGCTGGTTCCTATACAACAAGCCCACGGCTGCCCCAAACAGCACAATCAAAATCAATCAATTGATCCGAAGGACGTGTGTGTGTAAATCCGAAGCCGATACTTTGTGGTAAAAGCAGGCGATGCCTTGACATTGTTTCAGATGACTGCTTTAAAACATCAGCACAGTGACGGTTCAACAGAAGACAAGCCACAGGTGATAAACAAATAAATGTAAATAGCAGCAAATCTATTGTGAGATTTGTTACAGGTCACATCCTGTGTAAAAGCAAACACGTATGTCCTTGTAAAATACTGCCTGACTGACACATAGTCTGAAAGGTTTCGGTGAAGGCGTTCCAATCATTTCGCAGCTTTTCAGTGAGACAGCACCGACTGACGTCTAGACAAAAGCTAGATGTTCGAGGAGACTGCTCATGCATGGCAACAGACCACAGACGCTGCTTCAACTGCAAGAGTACCTACACACTGATGTGAATGACACCCACACCCACACACACCTACACGCTTCTATGTAATGGTGTGTGTAGGTGTAAAATGCTGGTGCATCTGTGGTAACGAGTGCACGGGTACGAGATTTTCAAAACACAGCTGGTTTTGTCTGCTTTATACTACGTCCCTACTGTTGGACGAAAATAGCTTTTTTTTCTGTGCACGCACACACGCACACACACGCACACACACACAAGAGAAAAGGCAGCCACGTGCTGCTCAAAGCTTTTCACGATGGAAGTCCGGAAGTCAGGACTCTATGGAAAACCTGCTAAGTCACAGTGCAGTGAAATCATACACAGCTTCATACACACACAGACTGACGGACGAGAGAGAGCGAGAAAGAGAGAGAAAGAGAGAGAGAGAGAGAGATAGAACAGCCATTCTCCTATCACAAATACTATCATCACCATCATCAGCATTATTAATAATTTTCTACTTTAAGTACTTCTGCAACAGCTGTTAACAAGAATTCATGCTAATAAAGTATTTGAATTTTAATTTGAATAAAGAGAGAGAGAGAGAGACAGAGAGAGAGACGACTGGAGACAGACTGATAAAGCAGGCCACCATGACACTGTCTATAATTCCCAACCGTATTGACTTCTTTTCCAAGCAGCAGACCTGTCGGCGTTCCTGAACAAGTGACACACACAAAAACATTTTTACACTGAATCATTTGCTTTTATCCAAAGCAACTTACACATGAGACACAGTACAATCCAGACAGAGCCGTTAATGAAGCTAACAGACACAAGTGCTGTGTTACCCTGCATTCCCACACAAGTCTCTCATCTCACTTTGTTGTTTGCATCTCATGGGCAGCTCCAGAGGTGGGTAGCAACGCGCTGCATTTACTTCATTACATTAACTTGAGCAACTTTTTGGATAAATTGTACTTATAAGAGTTGTTTTAATTCTGCATAATTTTTACTTTGTACTTTGACTCCGTTACATTCAGCTACATTCTGCGCGCTACTTATTTTTATCGATCCGTCTAATCCACAATCTCTTTGTTTTGTTTAGTTTTTGTTGACACTTCCGACAGAGGCTCTGTCACTTGACTGCGCCTCATCAATCAAATGTAGCCACTAGTGATGTTTGACTCCGTTTCACCAATCAAACCGAGCCGAGCCGTCACATTACTGCACACAAAATCCCTGCGGCAAACACGGCTGGAAAAGAGCACAAAAGCACAGTACAATGGCAGAAACAATGGTGTGTGTTTCACAACAAGCTGAAGAGAATTTAATTAGTTACTTTGTAAAGATTTCATTTATTATAGTTTTAGTTGTCTGAATTTGTTCATTGCTGTTTTTGATTTTTGTGCATTCGGGTGATTATTAAACAAAGAGGTTACTCGACAGTTACTCAGTACTTGAGTAGTTTTTTCATTGAGTAGTTTTTACCCATACTTAAGTAATTAACTGGATGACTACTTTTTACTTTTATTGAGTCATATTATTCTAAAGTAACAATGTTCTTACTTAAGTACAATTTTTGGCTACTCTGACCAGCTTTGACCAGTCAAGGCATGGACTCAAGATCTGAGAAGGTGTTCTATAGAATCTGTCACAATACATTAGCAACAGACCCTTATGTGGGATAAGACCGGACTAGCCAGGCTAGCCTTCACATTGTATGCCAGAGGCGCCCAACTGCAGTCCTGGAGGGCCAGTGTCCAGCACAGCTTGGAGGTTTCTCTACTCAAACACAGTTAACAGGTAAGTGCAATCAGGTGTGTTTGAATAGAGAAACTGTGCTCCAAGCTGTGCCAGGACTGGAGTTGGGCAGCCCTGCCGTTTGCACATGAGTGAGCCCTGGGCATACATGACCCTGTCGCTGGTTCACCAGTTGTCCTTCCTTGGACCACTTTTGGTAGGTACTAACTACCAGATTACCGGGCACACCCAAAAAGTCCTGCTGTCTTAGACATATCTAGACATAACAATTAGGTCAGATCTATACGCTTGCCCATGTTTTCCATGCATCCAACACATCAACTTCGAGAACATACGTTTTACTTGCTGCATAATATTTCCAACCCCTTGTATCATTGTGATACAAGATAATCAATTCACCTGTCAGTGCTTATAATACTATGGCTGATCAGCGTATATAGCAAGAAATTAGAGGTGTAAGGACAGGAAGCACACACTTATTTCTCTCCTCTTTCTCTCTCTCTCTGAACCTGACCTCACTCCTGCTATTTCTTTATTTCTCTGTTCTGATTAATTGGCAATTAATATTTAACAAGCTACAGATGTGCACAATTAATGCTAGAAGGAGTGAGTCTTTTTAGCTTTACACAGGGTCTTTAAGTGGAGGCTCACAGCTGAACGTCTTCTCCACAGATGGGTTTTTCTGTGACTGAGATATCCGAGTCATTTCACCACACGTCCACACATAACATCTCATACGACAATAACAGCAGGTTTATAACCACTTCATGGGCTGTAGAAATGTAATCATCTCTACACAGTATCCAGTGACACTAACCCTGATTATATTATATTACCAGACCTGCCAATCTTTTACACATTTTTGGGGTCGAACTTAAGAATCGCACTAGCAGCTCAGTGCACAGGAGAGTGGAACTGCCCAAAAATTCCACCATCCACCTGAATTTTCACAACTGCCACTGCTGACAAGTAGTTGTTAAATTTTTTTTGAAGGTATTAGTGGACACTGAAATGCCAGAAAACCTGGTACACCAGTCTAATACTTGGTATGTGCCCCATGTGCATGTGAGCTAGTGGAAATGAACACCATACGTCCTGCAGAACGATCTATAATTTTGTTGGAATCCCAAGGTGTACAGTTTCTGCATGGTATCCCAGACATGTTTGATAATGTTGCAGTTTGGTGATTTAGGTGTGTATGGTAAAACCCAAACTCAGATGAGTGTTCGTCTAACCATAATTTGTCTTTTCTAGACGTATAGTGGCGCATTGTCCTTTTGGAAGAGACCAAACCCCTCAGAATGAATGCAGGAACACCTACACATAGTGTTCACCTGTCAGACATTTATAGACGTACCACGTATCCCATGGAACACCAGCTAAACTCCATACCGTTATGGAGCCACCACCAATCTGTATCAATTTCTACAGTCCCTGTTCTGTCCCTGTTTTCCTGGCACTTCAGTTTGTGTGTGTGTGTGTGTGTGTGTGTGTGTGTGTAGAAGGGGTCAAAGTTTCTGGTTTATTAAAATCTGATACCTCAACCCATCTGTTTTGCTTGTAGAAGAAGAGCTCTAGCATCTAAACAAATGTGTGTGTGTGTGTGTGTGTGTTATATCAAGTATCCCTCTGCCCATTTCCGTCATCCAACTTGGTTGTGAGTGCTTCGATAATCTATTAATGTACTGATACTCTCACAAGAAAACACACACACACAAACACACACAGACACACAGGTCTCCTCTTACCTACCAGTGGTCTGTTGTCTTCTTCCTGTATGGGAGTGGCTCCTTCCTGGCCCTGCAATTACAGGATACACAATCTGTTAAACACATGAAAACCATCAGGCCAGAAAGAGGCACTAGGCCAAACACACACACACACAAGCATGTCAAGGTTATGTGCAGTGTGCAGAGCAGTCGTTAGCTACAGTCAGACAGAGCCCTAAAGAGGACTTCCATACTCCTGATTACAGCTGAGAGTGTGTGCAGGCAACCAACCCTGTACTTACACACACACTAGTGCAAAGTAGGTCAGACACCATTTGGTTGGTGGGTGAATTGGTGTGAGTGTGTGTGTGCGTCTGTGTGTGAATGTGTATGAATGTGGTTAGAGAACCGGCCTGGAGACCGGAAGGTTTGATCCCCACTCTTGAGCAAGACACCTAACTGGGGTCTCGTCCCACTACAGCATCCCTGACCAGGATAAAGCGTTTACCAAGATGAATGGATTTTTGCTCAACAGGGTTGAGACAGGGAAAAAACAGATATGGCTCAAGATGGCTGCCCCCATTATGTTCCAGAGTCCAGGTACACAGTTAATGTGTACCTGTTAAATGTTTACCGATTACACCGATTCCCCCCCCCCCCAACCTCTTCAAGAAGGTAATGAGTGAAAGTGAACTATTTTGCCTTACTGTGTTTTGCACACAGGGAAGCAGTTAGGGGAGTTAGGTGCCTTGCTCAAGGGCACCTCAGTCGTGTCTTGCCTTGGGTGGGGATTGAACCCGTGACCTTCCGATCACGAGACCGGTTCCCTAACCACTAGCCCACGGCTTCCCCTAGGTCTTGTCAGCACTAAAGTGACACCTCACCTGTCTGACCTCAGAACCCAGAGAAATCAACTAACAGCCATATTAGTTACACTATACAGTCAAAGGGTTGACCGGAGGAGAGGGGAGACCAGATCATATGTGCTTGTTGAAGTTTGTGAACCCCTTGTTTGGTAGAATAACCTCCACTCTTCTGGGAAGACTTTTCACCATATTCTAGAGCATTATCGAGGTCAGACGCTAATGTCAGGTGATGGAGGCCCGAGGTGCAGTCGGCATTCCGGTTCATCCTAAAGGTTTTTAATGGGGTTGAGATTAGGGCTGTGTGCGGGAAACTTGAGTCTGTCTACTCTCGACCTCGGTTTGTGCACAGGTGAAAAACGTTTACGTTCCAGTGAAATTGTGATTCTACAGCTGTACGATTGTGTGCTTCCGAATTTGTGGCCATGATTTGAGGAAGAATCACATGAGTGTGATGGTCAGGTGCCCACAAACCTTTGCCCATGTAGTCTGTCTGACCAGACAAAACTAAAAGCACGGTTTTTCTCACACTGTAGTTTGAACACTCAGAAAACAAAAAAGGATGTAGTTCCTACTTCCTAGTTAAGTCAGACAGCATCAAACACCAGACATGTACTGGCTTATTGACCACATTTGAGTTAATACTGCAAGATTGTTTTTTTCTGAACTGTTTTGGCACCCCCACCCCTCACTCCAAAAACACCACATACGACAGAGCTGGAATCATGAACATGTGTGTCTGTGTGGAGTGTGTGACCCTGCTCATGAGGTGAAAAACCAGGAACCACACCACTTCCTGTTTAGACTAGAGGGACAGAGTGGGGTGAAATGATGGCATAACGACATGACCATGGTTGCATGTTTCTTCAGTTAACATAACCTCTCTCTCTCTCTCTCACACACACACACACACACACACACACACAGATACAGAGTTGTCGTGGTGATGTTTTGCACAGTGTGGGTATCGGTGATCTGCATGTGATCATGAAGAGAGAGGAATTTGGCTGCTATTTTTTAAACACCCCCCAAGCTCAGCTTGAAGAATGTACACATGCATGCACCCCAGCTGGCCAAACACACACACACACTTGCATGCATATATACACTCATACAAATATGGATGTGCACATACACTGTTGTTTGGTTTTCCACCACTTGAAAAGTTTTGTTTAGGAATGTGTTTTATTTGCGAGGGGGCTGAAAGTAAAGCCCTCACCCCTATTTTGGCTGCACGATGGTTTGCTCCGCCATGTGGAATGTGCAGCAGGAACAGCTTGCATTTAACGAGAGGGTGGAGCAATCCACGGCAGGGCTGGAGAGTTTATCCGGAGTATAGGGCGGGGTTGGGGGTGAACGGGTTTATGGGATATTTTTAGCCTTGCCATTTCTACTCCCAACATGATAAAACTGTCATAGCGAGAAGCACAAAGTGGACACACTTACACACAACCAATATTGTCTTCCTATTCATGTGATGACATTCCACTGACATAATTATAAGAATGCAGCTAATTGATAACTATGCCTAACCTTAACCTCTGTAATGAAAAAGCCCTTCACCTGTTTTTTATACGTTTGTTAAACAAAACAGCCTCACGTTCCTAGCAGTGACAAGCCAAATGTCCCCCCCAAGGTCAAAGATCTTAGATATCCGTGTCCTTGCAGGGATTTACCACCACTGTACCTACACACACAACTGCACGATCACATACATGGGCATGTAGACAGTCATTTATGTTTACAGGTCTACCTACCTACCTATCTACCTACCTACCTGTCTGTCTGTCTGTCTGTC
>JAOVVF010000042.1:7212072-7228468 GCA_028565595.1 Duopalatinus emarginatus | reverse complement strand
ATACTGCACATTCGGACACACTAGTCACGTTCGCGTACTGTTTTCGCGTACTGTTCAGTACGGAAGTATGCGATTTCAGACGCAGCCTTACTCTTACTGAAGCAGCGCGCGACAAGCCTCAATATGAACTACGGGTGAATCACCGGGCCAAATTAGAATTTGCGTTAACGGCACTATTTTTTTTTAGATCGCGTTAATGCGCTATTATCGCGTTAACTTATATATGTCAAAAATTACATACATTGTAAATCAGTTGGGAACAGCCATAGGCTTGTGGTCAAGGAGCCTTTGGACCAGAATGTCCCAGGTTCAAGCCCTACAACCACTAATCTGGTGCTGCGTGGTATCTTTGTGCCTGGCAGAGGTGCTTTGTCAGTATATGGTCCCAAGTCTATATCTGTCTAGGCAATCCCTTCATGTTAATTTGCATGTAAAGGTCACAAGAAATAATTTGGAAAGTACTTCAGTTTATCTATCACTTATCATGGCTAGTAGGGGTGTTGAAAAAAATAGATTCTTTAAAGGATCGCAATTTCTAGTCCTGGCGATTCTGAATCGATTCAAAAATCAATTTTAAAATGCGTTTTAAGTTTTATTTGTTTGCCGCTCCTACTTCAGAGCCTGCTCACTTGCTAACGGCCTCCATTTTGACAAAATTATACAAAATATAAATGCAGTAATGCACTTTGACTTTAAAGTCTGTTTTATTTTCAGTTAAAGGTTAATGCACTGTGGTAGACTGAAGTCTGTGTTTACTTTTGTATTAATATATTATGAGTTATTTATTCATTGATAGATTTTGTTTATTTAAGAAAAAGCCAGGCAGCTAAGCTAACCTCATACTGGTTATTTAAATACAGAATTTAGGCACAATCCTATTTTTGGTATAAATATAAAATTATGCAAAAGATTTGACACAGTAAGGAACCTTAAAGTATTGTTTTAAATAAATGTTCAATCACATAACTTAAACAAAATTTATAGACAGATTAAAAAAAATCGAATCGTGACCCCAAAAATCGGAATCGAATCACCAGACACTGAGAGATTTGCATCCCTACTGGCTAATTTTCAACACTACATTACAGCGCCTATGCTAAGCTAAAGCTAACAGCAGCGCTGCCCGATTACAACAATGTCTGGACCGGTTAAAAATGTTTTTACTCACTTATCTAACTCTGGGGACTTCATGAGTGTTTCACGTAGGGCTGGTATATCCCTTTTACATCACTTATACATTAATCTCTTGTCCATGTACAGTGATTGCCACTGGTAGGCCCTTAACCCTGGCCCTTAACCCTCGCCTGCTCATTTGCTTCTTCCTAATGCATCCTTCAAATGACGAGCCACATGTAATTACTCTTACTGCATTGACACACACTTAGTAGCGGTTAGTGGAAACGGGTTACCAGATGCACACTGCATTATTACGCGTATGCACATGTGTCTTGCGTGTGTGACTTCAGTGGTTTAGCTTCATTAGAGCGGCTGGTGTAACCTAATTAAAACCCTATGGAAGGACCACCCATCTCCACTGCCACCCAGCGACCTCTCTCTGTGGGTGGTGCAGGCTGGACGCTTCTACCAATCTGGCTGGCGTACAGTAAAAGCGAGAAAATTTATTAACCCAAATATGCAGCAGTTTGATATGAGGCCACACACCACGACACACACGCACACGCGCACTAAATACAGTGCCACACAGTGGCCACCACAGCTGCAAACGAAGCGTGCCTGTGTGTAAGCATTCCCAAGGAGCAAGAGAGGGAGGGTGTGTGTCTGCTGGAGATAGTGGGCATCAAAGGAAAATGCTATCAGCGATAGTGAGAGAGGGAGAGTGCCAGCTGGGTGGAGGGAGGAGGTAAGTGAATGAGTGAGCTGGATGGAGCCCAGCTTTGTCTACGCCGGGCCTCCAGGGAGCTGTGTGCGGCACAGGCAGGGCAGCCTGCTCCTCTGGAGATGAGCCAGGCCACACGCAGGGGCTGAGTGCTCAAGAAATACCCTGGCTGAAAAGGGGATCATCAGGCCTCGGGCCACACACACACTCATACACAGATGCACACACACTAGCCTCAAGCCCTAGCATACTACAATAAGCTCATGTCAGTTAGGCTCAGACACGAATATGTGCATGCACCCAGACACAGACACGGCGGCTGAAAACTGACACAGTGTCATAGTGAACTACTGCTCTGGCCTTCACACACATCTACACACTGTGTCTAATAGATTACAGTTCTGAGCTGCTGTTCTCTCTCTCTCTCTTATACACACACATGCGCACACATACACGGCTTTGTGCAAGGCTGTACTACTCAACTGTATTATAGCATTCTTATGGAACATGTTAACAGTTTTTGGATACCACAGTGACAGAAATGTGATCCTAGGAGATTGATGGTCTCGGCTTCAGTCATGCTGTACAGCGTTAATACTGATTGCACATGCCTCTGGTCACAAGATTTAAAATCTTCAAGATGACAATCCGACTGGCTATTTGTGTTTCCAAGTGTGTTCACATAGTCGGGTATCTGAATAAAAAAAAAAACCTCATGTCACTGAATTGAAAACGAGTTCACAGCATTTTGTGTTTATTAGCAGTTTTGTTTGAGGCCATTCCTGGGCTCTAGGAAATGCCTGCGATTGCGCAGTTGCACTGTCAGCACTGTTCTGCACTAGATCAAGATCTGGCCTGTGAGATTAACAGATCACCAAGTTATCATCAGTAATCACTTAATGAAAGCTAGGAATTCAAGAACAGGCAAAGACGTTTCTGTGGTTTTAGATGGACTTAAAAAAGACTTACAGCTTAGTCTATAACCTGACAGCTTTGGAAATAAGTACATCAATCAATTATATCCCAGTGTACACTGAAATACCAGAAAAACTGGTACAGATTGTTTGCTAAATTCATAACAGTATGGGAACAGTTTATTTATCTGGCATGTCATGGGACCCTGGTACATCTACAAACATCTCAGACATGTGAACACTGTGTTCTTTCTGACGAGTTACACCTGTTCATGTCCTGCATCCATTCTGATGGGTTTGGCCTCAGAACAACGCGCCACCACACACGTCTAGAGACGTCACATAGTTTACAGGATTACTTATCTGAGTTTGAGATTTTGCCATTGCAACATAAATCACCAGATCTCACAGTTATTGAACACAGAAATCCGATTCGTCAGAATATAACAGAATTGTGGGCCGTTTTGCAGGAAGTATGGTGCTCATTGCCTACTAAATATTTTGCAAGCTTGTGGAGTTCATGCCCCATTGGGGACCTAACAAGTATTAGACTGGTGTACCATTTTTTTCTGCCAATTTAGTGTACATTTATAAATGATAGCCCAATTTACACATAATACAATAGTGCCGATGTATGTGCACACAACACACATAGACGCAAATATGGATGTCTGTTACTCCACAGCTCTCATTTAATTATTATAAGCATGATTCACCACCTGAGCTAACATGATATAACTTTATGGACGGTAAATATGTCTGCTTCATTTAAAATCCACTCGAGGACTTAGAGTTGCTGGGGGAAAAAAAATAAAAGCGCATTAAGCTTTATTATCCAAAATTATACAGCGATGACAGGATGAGGGATTGGACATTAAATCGACTGACAAATTTCATTTCACACTTCTACATTTCTTAATCTCATAATAAAGTGCTTTTTGTTATTTCTCTGTCTCTCCCTCTGTTTCGGTGCCTGAAGAAAAAAGGGGGCTGGCATTTCTGCCTCCATTTTGGTGTTGCCTTGACAATTCAATAAGCTATAACTCTATAGGCAACACTGCCAGGAAAGCATTGCCATTACTCTGTACACTGTTGCTGAGGATTACATCATCACACTCTATATTGCAGCTAAGGGAATAGGGGCCAAATAAGTGTTTCTATGTATATGTGTGTGTGTGTTTGCGTGTGTTTGTACGAGTGTGTGGACTACTGCTTTGTGCGCTCTCAAGTGACCTCTGTATTGAGTAGACGAACCAAAAAGAGCAAGTGACCCCATTCCCCCCCATCCACTCTTTCTTTACTCCCACCCTCTCTTTCTCTTGCTGTCTGTCTCTGTCAGGTGTTGGGTTACTACAGGCTCCAGACAGATGCAGTAATGTAGCTCTCACTCCCAGACACCAATACAGACACACAAACAGAGGAAAAAAGAAGAGACAGAGAGGTGGAGAGAGAGAAAGAGAGAGAGAAAGGAAAAAAAAGGGGTTGTGATCCTTATGCAGTCCAATAACATGCTGCTACTACTGATGCCTAATTTCTTCATATCTAGTTTCTGTACTTGTACACCAGTCGATAAAAATACACACACACTGCACAGATTAAAACATTCGGGACAGTAGATCTCGAGATCCAGGAGTCATTTTGTCACCATGGCAGCAACTTGGACATTCATACAGCCACAATTTAAAAAAAAAAGAAGAAGAAGACAAACAGTGTGGGAGTGTTTAAACATTATTGCTGGAAAAAAAGAAAAATCAATACCATAACAGTGAATCAATGGTCTGCTGTAGAAACAACAGTTTTGTTGGTTATTGTAACAAATCAGACAGGAGACTCTACAGTAAAGCTATAAAAATCAATCAAAGCGTGTATTTCCACACTTGATTTAATTGTTATTTGCAACTGACTAAAGCAGAAAAAGCCGGAAATGTAACCGTATTATTAAATAAAGGATAAGGTCTACCATCGATGTTATTTTTACGCCAAGTATTAGGAGACACCTACATCTGATTACACAATAGTTCGGCTCTCAAAATAAAGAGACAAGGGCTGTTTGGTAAAAGCCGTGCTGATTCGCTCACCCAGCGCTGGTCTGTCTGCAGCAGCGGAACTGTGTTGGTGGAAAAGGTCTTCTGAGTGCTGGGAGGGTACCTCGGGTCTGCGGAAAATAAAGTTTTCCGTGTAGCGGCGTCAAAATGCATTTGCATTTGATAAAGAACCACATTTAAAAAAAACACAGCCAGGAGTTGATATTAAAACATGATTTTTTTTTCTCCTCCATTTGTAACGTCCAGAGTAGGTGGTGGAGCAGGGAGCCCTGCTACCTCACAGACCCCCTCCAGGGTCTGGGATCTGAGCCTGAGATGAGTGGAGTTCAGGGTATAGTCGCACCATGTGTCCATTGTTCCTGGGATGTACTGTGATCAAGTGGCTATAGATGTTGACTGAATGAATCATCTGTAATGTCTGGAATTTAAACTTCCATCTCATGCCTATAAATTACACTGAAGTGCCAGAAAAACTGGTACCGACAAGCCTATGGAAAATACATAAGCTGGAGGTAGCTCCAATATGGTGTAATGTTTAGCTGGAATTACATAGGACATCTGGTACATCTACAAACATCTCTGACAGGTGAACATCATGTCTGCCTCGTTTCTGACGAGTTCTCCACTCATATCCTGCATTCAATCTGATAGCATTGGCCTTTTCAAACAGGACAATTCTCCGCCGCATACGTCTAGATTTGCCAAATCATGGTTAGAGACACACTCATCTGAGTTTGAGGTTTTGCCATTCACATCTAAAGCCCTATCCGGATGGGATAACATTTACTTAGGGTCCTGGGGTAATTCTCTCTTTTACATGGGGTCCTCTGTGATTTTATACCTGTCCGGAACGACCATGTCTGTGTTTTTCTCAGACATCCTCAGAGAAAATGACAGACAGATTTACCTACTGTTTTTTGCTGAACTCCGTGGTCGTCTGATCATTTTAATCGCATCCGGACACACATCTCTGAGTTTGTACAAACAGACGTAGCCTTGAATAAAATAGATTTTTGGCAACTGCTCCACACCGTAGTTAGACACTAAATGAGCGTTTTCATAGAGATAGCGATATCACGTGACAGAGAACGCTCACTGGTCCTCCTGTTTTTCGTATTGTAGTCCAGATGCAAGAGTTTTAACACCGAGCAGAAGTGTGAAATTTCTTTTACAGACGCCCCTCTGAGAAACTAATCCAATCCAAATAGGGCTTAAGTCACCAGATCTCAACGTTATTGAACATGTCTGGGATGCCATGCAATGTGCTGTGGAACACAGAAATCCTACACCTCAGAATACAACAGAACTATTGACCGTTTTGCAGGAAATATGGTGTTCATTGCCTGCAGAAGTTGACTGGCTATTTCTACAAGCTTGTGGAGTCACCATTGGGGACCATTGGGGACCTGCCAAGTATTACACTGCTGTACCACTTTTACTGACACTACCGACTGTATTTCCGACAGTCAGTCTCTCTGACATGATCCCCACCAGCAGTTCACCATATCTATCATGGGGCTATTAAATATGTTCAGTAGGCTCTGTAGCTTAGTAGATATTGCCAGAAGTGATCTTTAATTTAATACTACATTTAAAATGTCTATTGTATATTGTTGTCAAATATACCTATGGCTACTTGGGCTCTTAATTATGTTCAATGATCCTCTACGGGCAGATTCATACTGAGCCCTACTGCACCTCTGTAACGTTACTCATCCCAGTACACAGTTAGACAGGAAGGAAGAAAAGCTCTCATCACGTTATATGAGTCTAGTGTCTCTTAAACCACACGCTCATCCGCCGCTGTGTTTTTGTGTGTATGGGTCTAACCGACAGACGCCTTGTTCCATCACTGTACCACACCAGAGTAGCAGCTGACAGGTGTAGTAACATGCTCGATTATTTTTATCTTGGCTTACTGTACGTGCTGAAGGCACTCAAGCTCATCTGTCACAATCCTTCTCACTAAGCCAGAGGTGAAAAGACATCTCAACAACTTCACACCCTTCTAACTAATACTACAGCTGTCCACGAGGCCCAGTCCATCGAGAACCCGCTCAGCACGTGACCAGGATCCAGTACGGAAAGAACTAAGCCATGACGTGCAGTAAGGTGATATGCCAAGGAAAAGCTGGGGTTCAATTGGGTATTTTTTAACGCCTCTATAATGAGACAACTGTGAAAGGTAATGTCGTCACTTACGCTTATACAATACTGACATGCGGGTTTTAGGAAAAGATCGGCTGGAAAAAAGATCCAGACAGGCCAAATATCACCTGTATAATTAAATATAAAACATGGTTTTCAATAAATAGGTGCTGGGATGCATTACAGGCTACGGTTTTGTAAACCACCAGTAATTCCAACCTGATATTCCTGAATTGTATTGGTTACAGTTCAAATCCATCACTACAGGGTTCATGCTAGATTAGCAGAGATTTAACAAATCTCCTGCATAACACCAAACACAGCTGAGATTAAAGCCCTGGTCCTGCTTAAACAGGAAGTGCGTGTTTAACAGAAACGAGCTGAGGTGCTACCCAAGAATTATACACAAACCACACTAGTACATTCAGGTGAATTAAACAGGTTTCTGTGAAATTACACCAGGTTTATTTGCAACGTGGATACCCGTGCGTGCTTGCGTGCATGCATACATACATAATCGACCTATAATAGGCTAATGCTACTTTATTAAAAAAGCATGTTACCTTGTGAGGGAATCTCAGCTGAAAATATTCCATATACACCTCACAAAGGTAAAAGGTATGTCTGAACAAGGGCACACACCTTCACATGTAATGCATGTTTCAGGCAGAAGGTACACTAATAATTATACTTAGACACCTTCTGTTCCTAACAAACAAGATAGACGGAATACCAGTATGGGAGGGAGAGAGGATGCTCTACCGACACACACCTAAGCGTCAGCTAGACTTAAACAAAGAGCCAGACAGGCAGCGACGAGACGCAGGCGGCATCTCACAGAGAAATGAAACGAGAGTGAGAGTGTTGTATGCTGAGATAGTGAGGAAATGTGAGAACAGAAAGATGAAGGCACGCAGACTGCCTTCTGTAATTTATACTCCTTTAATCAATTCTCACATTCGCTTAAAGTGCCAGACAGCACAGGCACACAAACACCCAGACACACGAAAGGCTCCTCTCTCTCTCTCTTTCTCTTTCTCTCTCTCTCTCTCTATCATCTAAGCACATCCTCATTCTCAGAGTTTTTCTCTTGATACATTTTCCTTCCTTAGTGTTCTCTCTCTCTCCCCCTCTCTGTGTGTATGCTGTGCCTGATCTCTGTAGTTTCCAGCTCTTTGCTCTTTCTGGGTCAGGAGCTGCAGTGTGAAGAGAAGAGCATCAAAGCAAACCACTTATAGGATCAAGACCTTCACAGAGCTAAGGCCAGGCTTCCACTTCTCATAAAAGGTGGATATCAGAGGTCTGAGTATTGGCTGGTACCCGACACTGCACAAGCACTGACATCCTCGTAATGACAGGGGCTGCTCTCTCTAACGGTGTGTTTATACTCGTAGTTCAGTTCCCTCGGTCCGGACCAAGCAAGAAAATGATACATGGATTCATTCTAGTCCTGGTTTGTGTTGTGTTACAAATTTACTATTGAACCAAAATTGTATCGTGTATACCTGGTGGTCTTTGCATATCCCAGGTTGTTGGGAAGTCAGGGACATACAACAGGGTAAGCCTTGATACAGCACCCCTGCAGCAGAGAGGGTTAAGTGCTTTGCTCAATGGCCCAACAGTGGCAGCTTGTTGGTACTGAGGCTTAAAACTCATAACCTTCAGATCAGTAACACAGAGCCTTAACCATTGAGTCACCACTGACCCTGAAAACTGGAAACACAGCAAGAGGTGGTACAATGAATAATGGAGTCAGAACAGTGCCAGAAATCTCTTCGCTGCACATACTAAAGAAGGTGACAACATTTCTGATGCCTGTAGCTAACTGAAGCGGAGGTTAAGGTTAATGAGGCATTTTACCTCGTTGTTGCACCAGGTTTGTCCTCTGCTCATTTCGTTTTTGTTTTTAATGCAGTCTGTTCTCTTAGGGTGCATTCAGAATAGCACCTTGTGACATTATGTCCTGTGTTTGGTCTGGTCTGGCATGTTGGTTTGTATTTTGTTTAAAGCCGAAATGACTCGCACCAAAATCCGTTGAGAATAAATGGACTGAGCCCCAAATTATAGATGGCCGTGTGTGTTAGTGACATGCTTTAAGGCAAGTTCTAGTAATTAATGCACCATATATGGTTCATCCATATTATTTATTTAGAGGAAGTGAATAACTTTTAGTCAGTAAGGAACATCATATATTCATCATAAAATCCCGATTATATTGCATGAGGTGCAATAAACCTTTAGATGTAATCAAGCCCACACACCTCCGCTTTAAAAAATAACTTCCTCTTTATATTAAATTAGGACAGGCTACAGGGATAAAAGAAAAACCTCCTTCTGTCTTTAAGACACACACAGTAAAGTCACTCTACTACCTTCAGGCCGCCTTTTCTCCCTGATTCGATCTTAACAAAAGAAATCACAGCGTTTTGGGAAGTTCATATTTGGATATGGAGAATACAAAAATACCTCTAGGGCTACAGAGAGCTGTGTGGCTCTGAGAACACACAAGCTAACAGCACACGAGGGGGTTGTCCACACCACAACGGTGAAAACGGAGTAAAAATTTTTTGTTGGGTTTTGGCATCTTGTCCACACTACAGCATTTGCAGAGCCTAAAAACATACATTTTAGAGAACAGGCTCCAGAGTGGAATCTTTTGAAAACACAATCTGCATGCTCTTGTTTACAGAGGCAAATACAAAAGCTTTTGGATATGATGATGACACGTAAATGTAAAAATAAATTATAAAGAGTGTGTGCTCCAGAGACCTGGGGTTGTGAGTTCGATCCTCACTCTGGTCTATCTGTGAGGAGTTTGGTGTGTTGTCCCCATGTTAGTGTGAGTTTTTAGCCGGGTGCTCCGATTCCCTCCCACCTCCTGCAAATTGGGTGTGCGAAATTGCCCTAGGTGCAAGTGTGTGTGTAAATGGGTGTGTATGTGGCAGCCTGCGATGGATTGGTGCCCTGTCCGAGGGGTGTTCCGGACACCTGACAAACCACAACCCTGATGGACTAAACATAATACAGATAACTGTTTAGACAGTTTTCATGATTGTTACATGATTGTTGAAATGTTTTAAAATTATTTTCACCGCAAAGCCGTCACTGTTGGGCCCTTCGGTAAGGCCCCTAACCCTCTCTGCTTCAGCATCGCTGTATCCTGGCTGACCATGAGATATGCCTCCAGCTTTCTAACAAACTAAGATATGTGAACAATTTATTTTACTGTGCTGTAATGTATACATGACAAAATATAAGTTTTGTCCTATGAGTGACTGAAATCAAAAGATCACTGTGCTTGTACATACAGAAGAATTTGACCTCCGCATTAACCTCATCCGTGCAGTGAAACACACACACTAGTGAAGACACATACTAGGGGGCAGTAAACACACTTGCCCGGTGTGGTGAGCAACCCTATCCATGGGCCCGGGGAGCAGTTGGGGGTTAGGTGCCATGCTTAAGGGCTCTTTAGTCATGTCTTGTTGATATTGGGATCGAACCAGAGACCTTCCAATCCCAAGGCTTGTTCCTTAACCACAAGCCAACAGCTGCCCCACATGAGGTCCTTCATGTTACCAAATTTCATGATTATATGTTTGTTTAAAAGTATAAGTTAGCTACTTAATAGCTGAGCTAGCTTGCCAGTTAGCCTTAGCTAGTTAATTAGGTTATGCTAAATCAGCCGTGTTTGTTTATAATGTAGACTAATTACAGTAAACAAGCAAATGTACACTGAAATGCCAGAAAAACCTGTACATAGCAACGCCACCAATTAACGACATTGGTTGATTCAGCCAATGCATATATAAAATGAGAGAAGCTTCATATCGGTATGGGGTTTGTTTAGCTGGCATTCCATTGGACCCCTGGTACGTCTACAATCGTCTCTGACATGTGCACGCTGTGTGTGCCTCCTTTCTGATAAGTTATACCAGTTCGTTCTACATTCATTCTAATGGTTTTTGCCCCTTCGAACACGCCTAGAGACGCCAAATTATAGTTAGAGGAATGCTCATTTGAGTTTGGGGTTTTGCCATTCACACCCAAGTCACCAGATCTCAGAATTGTGGAGCGTTCTGCAGGAGGAATGGCGTTTATTGCCTACAGAACATTTCCGTAATCTTGTGGTGTCCATGCCTCGTCGTGTTTCTGAAATACTGTGGTGGACCTGCCAAGTATTAAACCAGTTTTTCTGGCATGTTAGTGTACCTCAGTGTCGAGCTGAAAATTCTGACAGTAATAAATCTTAATATTCCTCTTTCAGATAAAACACTGACCAATGACCCAGTACTTTCAAAGGTCCAGCTACTACACAGCAACTACCTTCAAAACTGAATGCAGCTACCATGTGATCAGAGCTGGGAAAGAGAGATAGTGCACAACTTCTGTCAGGTTCTTGTTTTTTTTACTATGATGGCAGGAAGCACTCTTTCAAAACATCAGCCCTTCACAAAAAAAAAAGGAAGACAAGTTGTCAGTTAGTCAGTTATCTGTGTGCATGAGAGATGGAGAAAGAGAGTGAAAGAGAGAGAGAGAGAGAGAGAGAGAGGGAGAGGGAGAGGGGGAGGGAGAGAGACAGTAGGGGGAGCTTTACTCACTTTCACACGTTTAGTATGACAGCTGATAAGTCATAACACTTTTACTGTAAATACATTTACATCTGGAATTCTCTCTTTCTCTCACTCTCTCTCCCTCACACTCTCACACACTCACACACCTTATTGTTTATCCTAATGAACATCTTGTCTCACCTGTCAGTTGATCTTTTGATCGTTTGATCTTTCCCACCTCACCCACTTTCCACACCCCTCTCTCTCTCTCTCTCTCTCTCTCTGTGTCTTGCTCTAATGCATGAGTTAAGCGAGGGTAGGCGATGCACACGTCTGCTTTTCAGGAATAAAGATGAAAGGAAAAACACTATGAAAATGAGAGAAGAGAGATCCAAACATCACATGAGCGAGTCAAATGAATCCTTGAGAACAGTTCAGATGACTGTGTGTTCCAGACGATTATAATGTGTGTGTGTGTGTGTGTGTGTGTGTGTGTGTGTGTGTGTGTGTGTGTGTGGTGAAGACCGTGTGGCATTTCCTAAAGCTAGAGCCTGCATCTCAGACTATTTTTAACCTGGAAGCGCCAGAAGTGTGTGGCGACACGTGCAAAACTTCATTAGCATCTCACTTTCGTTTACATTAGAGCAAAAAGCATGAACTGAAAAATGCATGTAATTAACATAATATGTTTTTATATATTACACTTCCAGCCTGGATGAAGGATATAAGATATACGAGATTGTGTTATGTAACAGCAGCTGCTATATGGCTACAGAGGAACTGATCAATCCTGCTGTACATAACATCCCAGTACTACATTAGCCCTTATACAAATCCCCACTTTACCTCTTCTACAGGTACATTAAGAGGTTATGTCATGCTAACTACGATTATTATACTCTGATTTAGGTAGTTCATAATAACTAGACCTACTGAATGTTAAACCACAATACTATGATATTTATACTACAATATAATTCAGTTTCATTCTGTAAATATTTTACATTTTTTCTTTCTAATTATTCTTAGATGTGCGTTTACAATTATATTTTTACAACTATATTTTACTTTATTCTATTTTTATTTTTACTCTTTTTCTAAATAATTTATTTATTTTATTGTACAGTTGTATGTGCACAGACAGTCAAAAAGAATTTCACTGCAGGTTGAATCATGTATGATTGTGTATGTGACAAATAAAACTTTGAAACTTGAAACTATTTACTATGCTTTAATGTATAATTTAATCATTAACAATGTGAGAGAGGAAAAAGAGCTGCTGGTATTATTTTTAGTTTAGTTTATAGCTCCTATAATATAAGTGACAAGTGGAACTTATGTTACACAACAATAGACGTAAATATAAATTGATACATTTATGGGGTTCTATAACAAATAAAAAAAACTGTAATCATTGTTGTGGTGATTGTTTGTCTGTAACAGCACCGTATCTAGTTTAATCATATTACTCTTATATAATATAATAAACATAGTGATGTAATAAAAATTCCAAAATATTATCAAACATTTCTGCAAATCTGCTAATATGTGACTGACAGACATGTAGACACCTGACTATCACACCCATATATGCTTACTGTTCATCCACAGGAGTGTTCATTTCTGTTCAGGTCACTCAAGTTGTCGGACACTAAACTTGGTAGACCATGTCTTTCTGAAGTTCACTTTGCGGAACAGGTGTACTGTCATGTTAGAACAGGTTTGGGCCTCTGAATATCAGTAAAGAGAAATTAATGCTGTTAATTCGACAGCATACTAGGACGTTCAATCTAATTATGTGGCAAGATTTTAGGGAAGACCTTCTGCTCATCAGTATGAGCTACAACAAGACAAGAAGGTTAAACATTGCTGATAAACATTTCTGCTTGTGCCCTCTGGCAGAAACACAATGTACCATGCCTGATCCAGCTAATCAAGGTTTTCAGGAGCAACTGCATACTGTAACCAGTACAAAAGAAGGGTTGGGTATTGGACTGGATTTGACAGGTTTTCCACTTGAAGCCAATTTTTTTTTGACTGCATGACCAAACAATGACAATTTTCATGCAAATTTACTTCTGTAGTATTAATTTGTATATATACATTTAGAGCAATGTCCTTATAATACCAATGTTTGTAGTGTTTAGTGTGTATTTTGTCATTGCATCACATCTCTGTATAATTATAAGAAAACTAATGTTCTTTGTAGAAAAAAAAAGAATTCACTGCATCAGTATTACATTCCCCATGACTGAAGATATGCAGTGTTTGCTTCGGTCTGAAATTTCAGATTGGACATTGCATGCTTCAGTGAGTCTTTGTAAGTAGGTTTGTATGTGTATTTTGTGGTCGCTCAGGAGGACAGCATGTAAGGACATGGGCTGTAAGAGGGGGAATTGGGTCTCAGGAGAATGATTGAGGGGACATCGCCTACGTGACACCCTGTGCATACCCAATATGGACCCCAGTATGCCCTCCCCCAAAACTCACCACAAAAGCCTTAACCTTTATTTTTTCTGCCTCACGTTCACTCAAAGGCACATGCATGCGGCACACTGCAGAGGAACCTTTCATTCAATTCAGTGCTATTGTATTTTTTGTATAGCGCTTTAAAGAATGGATAAGTCACAAAGCAGCTTTAGGGAAAGATGTAAAAAAATGTATAAAATTATTTTACATTTTATATATATAGTATAAAAAGCACAGACACACAATCTCAGACATTGCACCAAAAAGCAGCATAAAATATTCAGTGAATTTTCTAACATGTGCTCTATACATGTAGAAGTGTAAAAAAAAAAAAGGAGAGCAAGGACGAGGGAGAGAGGGAGGGGGAGACGAAGTCAATGAGGGTGAAGGGAGAGTGAGAACGAGAGAGAATCCAGCTGACTTCTTTCCAAGAAACTCCCCCTAGCAACAGCCATAGCACACTCTGTGCCCTATTGGACAGCTGACAGCATGCATCACCAACCCATGCTGGACCGCTTAGCCAATCAGATACTGACATGGCTCTCAGCTGCAAGGGGAGCTGGGCTTTTTATGATTTCATGTTCGCCATGGCAACTAAAGCCTGCTCCTGGCCTGGAGGTGGCCTATGAAGAAAAACACACTCATCCACTCACGTGAGGAGATGTACAGTTATGCCCGCGGCGTCGTTTGGACCGAGTTCAGGAACACACAAAAATGCAAAAGCACAAAATAAATCACAGCAAATACACAACTCACCAGGCCACGATCAAGGTACTCCACCTCAGCAATGCAAGACGGCTATGGGACTGAACAACAGGGTACATTCCTTCGCTAAACCACACTGAGTAACACTGAGTAACGCAGTCAAATTAGGGTTAGGACACCACTGGGTCTCCAGTTGATCAACTCTGTGGTTTAGCACTGTGGTAACCCACAGGAGGGCTCAGAAACTCAAACATCTGGACATATAAGTCTGTGTGTGGTGATTGTGGTGGTTCCCCATACTGAGCTATTCAGCCTTCAGCCTGATGTCATACATACTGCTTCAGTGGCTGAATGCCCCTGATTTGTAATGTACGCTGTGCTGCTTACACATGCTCACACTGCAGCAGCAGGCCATCTTACTTTTGTGCCAGATTGAAACAAAAACTAGCAAGCAGTATAAACCACTGCCACAAGAGATGCACGGTCTCAGACATGACTGAGAGGCACCTAACTCCTCCAACTGCTCCCTGAGCTCTGTGGTTTGGGGCTGCACCCGCTCTGAGCAAATGTGTTTAAATCCCACCCCCCACCCCGTTCACTGTTTTGTGTGTGTGCGCGTGTGTGTTTGTGTGTTTCACTTCACAGATGAGGTAATACGTTGTGTAAGCCTGTATGCTGTATGTTGTAGTATTAAAATTTGCCTTTAATGGATCTGGGCCAAAACATTGTCCAGCATAATGATGCCCCATATGTACAATGTGATCGGCATTAAGAAAGGGTTTGCCAAGATTGGAGTGGAAGAACTTGAGTGACCTTGACTGACCTCAACACCTTTGGGATGAACTGAAACCCTGACTGCACACAAGGCTGCACCTCGCTAATGCTCCTATGGCTAAATGAACAGAAATCTTCACAGCTACACTCCAAAATCTACTGCAAAGCCTACCCAGAAGAGTGGGGGTTAGCATAACATTGAAGGGGCACTAAATCTGGAGTGGCAGGTTCAACAATCGGTCGTCAATTTAACCAAAAACATGTGCAGATCAATGTTAGCTAGCTAGCTAACTGTATAGTGAGTGTGTCTTCTTCTGGATCTATTTCCACTAGCGAAGCGAAAAGTAACAGAACATTTAGCCATATTGTGTCAGTAAACTATAATTATACAATGTTTCTAAAACAGTTGTATAAAAGCAATATATCGCTGTGGTGCAGTTATACTGAATATAGGCAAGGCTGTCATTACGTAAGGGATTTGCCCTGTAAACTTGTGCCAGCAGCCAAATCACAACCCTGATCAGTATAACCACAATCTTACGCGTGTGATATTGCTTAATTGAACTTTTATAATTATAATTTATAGCCTCTGTATAATTACTCATAGTGAGATCACCTTAATGAAGCTTCAGGCTACAATAAACGACAGACACCCTGGCCATTATAAGGTAAATAAATAAATCTGGAGTTGAGAAATTCTACTCAAGATATGCTAAATATATACAGCGGCTCGATTTACAGCCAGGAGGTAAACCCCCCACCTCTACCTGACTTCTAAATCTGTACAGTACAGAGATTTTCAGTGATTTCACACTAGTGTGGGTTTGATGAGCATGCTGGTCTCGGATTGACCAACACAAAGATGTGTTCTGACAGGCTGAGAGAAAAAAAAAAAGAAAAAAAAAAAGTGCCATCCAGTGCAACCTGAAATCACAGTACACTATACATATA
>JAOVVF010000042.1:7166124-7198736 GCA_028565595.1 Duopalatinus emarginatus | reverse complement strand
AAGCTTCCTTTTAAATGATTTTGGTCACTCTACACCAAGCAAAGCCTGGTGTAGAGAACAGCTGCTTTGGAAATTTCCACAGCCTTTCAGCTACTTGATGACTCACAAACTATTCTGCAAGGATGATGTGAATCAGCAGACAAAGTTCATATGCTTGGGTTTGCCTTTTACACCCTTGGTTCAAGACACTGGCATTTGGAATTGATTCCTGTGTGCCGCAGACTGTCAACTATTTGGCCTTATAATGTACGTGTTTGCTAGAAGTTAATCAGCCGTCAAATGTACCACCTATTCAGCTACAGTCTATCAAGAGTTTATTGGTCTGTTTCGATTGCAAGGTTAAGAAAAGGTTATGAATTACTATACCGTGAAAGCAAACAAAGAAATATCACAGTTTGATAAGCAGGAGGAAGACCCAGAACAAATCACAAAAATAATGATCAAAATCTGTTCCATTTGGCTTAAAAGTACTAAAGTTGGGTTCTCAATTTTTAATATTAAAACCATAAAATCAGTGATGGGGAATACCAACCATAGTGAAGAAAATAACACTGATTATCTCGTTAAAATGGCATCTCTCAAGCGATGGGATATGTTCAGCAAGTGAACAGTCTGCTCTGTGTTGGGAAAATGGATAAGAGTAAGGATCTGTGTGACTGTGACAAGGAGCAAATTGTGATGGTTAGACAACTGGGTCAGTGCATCTCCAAAACAGCAGGTCTTGTGGGGTGTTTCCAGTACACAGTGATTAGTATCTACTAAAAGTGATCCATGAAAGGACAACCGGTGAGCTGGTGACAGGGTCATGGGTTGTCAAAGCGTCATTGCTAATGGTTTGGTGCCTGAGGTAGGTGGCCTGATGGTAGTCAACAGACTGACCATATTCAGGCACGAAAAGAGAAATCTGGGAACAGAATATGAGTGGTATTACACAAAAGCTTTGCTGAAATGTAGTAAATCCACAATAAATATTATATCTGGAAGCCATGAACAGAATTACAGAGCATTCCTTTTTCTATTAAGTGAGAATAAAATAGGATTAAGTATGTATTTGTCCCACACTAATATTCACATAAAAACTTGATGTGGGCAAGAAAACACAAAGCACATACGTATAATGATAATACACTTATAATAGTTCGGATGGCCACATTGATCATCTATTAGACATCACCTAGCACAGAAGTATAATGAAGGTTGTCTAGAGGCAAAAATTAAATAGTCAGTTTCTAGTATTGGCCTAGTTTTGTCCAATTATATATATCATGTCTGAGGAAGAGAAAAGAACAAGGCTGAGGTCTTCCTTTTGAAGAGGTTTAAAGAACAGGTGTACCGCTTTGCTGAAGCAGAAGTAGAAAAATAATTAAAGAAAAAGGAATAAAATTCAGAAACCTGAAAAAGAGCGTGTTTAATTGACAAACTATTTCATGAAGATGGCAAAGACATAATAATGAATAAATCTTTGTGTCTACTAAATACCCCCGAAGCCAAACACGTCTTAGATGTTTAACAGTATATAAGGACAAACCCGTAGATTCTCAGCAACCGTGATTCAGAAAGGTTGAATCAGGTACAAATCAGGTGCATTTTTTCTTTTTATTTTGATTTCAAGAAAGTTTAACAATTTTATTATAATAAAAAATAACCCAGTTACAGAACAGTGTCTTAAAACAGATTTTTTTTTCGATTAGGGAATTAAAATAAAAAATAGACAGTAGATAACAACCCTAATTTTGCTCCTACTGTCAAAGTATGTAGTGACAGGAGATAAAGATCTAACAGAAAACAGTGGAACATCAGGGAGGAGATATAACCAAGGCAAGAAACGTTGAGTAAGGTAACAGATTTGCTAGCCATGCTCATCAGGATTAGCATCCAGGATGGCAATGAATCTGTACAAAGGTGTCTGCTTTCATCTATAAAGAGCCTGCAAGTTTCCATTCCAACCAGACAGACGCAACTCACCAGATGTCTGAAGAACCAGAACAAGTGGAAGCTGCTGTGCTCCCGCAAAAAAACTAATAAAACCGCCAGTGTGACCTTTTATGTATACGATTAAACAATAAACATTACTGTACAAAAACTAATCTGGTAATACACTGAACATTTTATATTGTAAGGAGATAAATACTAGTGTGTGCCAATAAGAAAGGCAAGTGTACTTGAAGTGCTCAAGTGGTCTAAGGTTTACATTTCGGTCTCCACATGAAAACATATTTACTTCTTTAAATAAAACATCTTGAAATACTGAAATACACACAAAGACTCAAGGTCATATTAGCAAACACAGGCCTAGCATTCTACATTCTGGTCTTAAGCAAGAAATGTTGCACTAACACCACCAATCTAATATGAATGATTTTAATGAAAATAAACACAGATCACCCATCCCTGTTTGCTGAGGGTGAGACTTATTAAGGGAAAGAAAACATGCAAAATATAGAGCTGAATCAGGCCCCAATGGCCCAGTAGTTACCAACAGGTAGCTCCCTGGCTAGCATATACAGAAGGGTCCTGATGAAGCGTGATTAGCACTAGTTACTCACCTTGGGAGGGAAGAGCAGGTTGTTGTCATCTACTGTAGAAACAGTGAACTCCCAAGAAAGCGTGTCCACAGATACCTGCAGAACACACCCAAATATTTAACTGTTTCTACTACACTTGAGTCAGGGATTGAAGCAGTTCTGTCTACGCTGGTTTTATACATTTATACATTTTTTTTGTATTTTCCACCCATGATCTACTTGATCATTCTCTGATGTTCTGCATGTGGGTTTACGTTAAGTAAATTTGTCTGCTGATGTCATTCATTGGGTTTCAGGATTTTCCAACTGCTTACACGCACGTGTACATATTTATTACATTTGTCTGTACGTGTCTATGAATACATTCATATATCATAAACATTCATGATCGTATCCACAATGTAGATGTATACAGGTTTGTGTGAATGTGTATGATCTGTGTTTGTGCTCACGTTGTTCTGCCGTGCTGAGGACTGCAGTACTGCTGTGAGAAAGCCTGTGGGGAAGGTGAAGCCTGAGAGCCAGAAGAGAACGGGAGGACGTGCTGTCTCCGCCCAGCGAGCAAACTGCTCTACCCGCTGGCACAGGTCCCTTGTCCATGACGCCAAGGGTTTCAGAGATGGGTAGGCCTAAATGATTTGGAGTGTGAGAGAGAGAGATTGATGAGAGATGTTTATATAGGCAGGAAGAAAAGGCTGAAATGTGAAACATCATTTATTTCACGCACTATTCAAAGCTGAATAAGAGTGGCCAAGGACAGAGAAATCGAGTATTTCTGTGTCTGATATGAGCTTTATTAAACTCAGGTTAAAAAAGAATCTCTTGAGATCTTTTGTACATATTTTATGTAGTATATCTGTATTTGATACTATTAAAAAGTAAGTAAAATTTAAGTTTAACCTTAATCTGAACGGCTTTGGCGATCTATTGAAAACCATAAATGTGCAATATATGGACATAACCATTATATAGAAGATTCTGGCCCACTTAAAAATATGAAACAGATGTTTAACACCACATGTTGCCAGTCCTCTATGGTCCAGTTAGCAAAGCTTTCAAGCCCAAGTATGGAGCGGTGTCGTGGTACTAACAAAAGCACTCTTCTGCACTGAGTCACAATCATTAAGCACCAGTGGGCAGCCACTGTGCTCTACACGGTGGAGGGCAAAGCCTTCTATAACGTAGATCCTGTACACTGTGTCCTGAGGAATGTTAAATGCCTGCGCAACTGAAATGTAAACTAAATGTCCCATCCATCTTGCACCCACTATTACACCTTGGTCAAACTCCGATCACGTTGTCTTACCATGAGCAAGCTGGCCAGTGTTCGACCTCCCTTACAAGATAACACCTCACAACTTATATATGTGTATATGTGTATATAAGTCCTAAGCTGTCTTCTGAGGAGATGTAATCAATTTACATACTGCTAACCTATGATTATTAGTGTGTGTGTGTGTGTGTGTGTGTGTGTGTGTGTGTGTGTGTGTGTGTGTGCAGAAAAGAGGGCAAGAATGACAAAAAGGGCTGAGTTGAAATGAAAATCTACGCAGATTAGTTGGGATGTAATTGGTGTGAGAATAAAAATGGGAATAAAAGGGAAGGCCTGAATGATCTGTTAACCATGCTCTTTAATCAGATCAAAGATAAAGCAATGAATGGATGAGACACAGAGTTATAGAGATACAGAGAGTGCAATACCACACATGAAGAGAAACTGAGAGAAAGAGAGAGAGACAAAAAGAGAAAAGAAATGTGTGAGAAGAATAAGTGAATGAAGGGGAAATGGGGATAATATTTTATTTAAGAGAAAATGAGAAAGGGAGATAAGTAACATATATTTCAATTGTTTCAGATGCGCAGACGTATTTATTTTGCTAATTAAGTGCAAATACCCCACGCAGGGTTTGTGTTTTAATAATAAACTAGCTGAGGCTTTCCCATGGCCATAAAGAGTTGATCAGTGTGCAACTGATGGTTGAGTAGAATATTTAAAGACAGGAACAGAGTCTGGATTGTGTGTATGCGCCTGCATGAGCTCTAAAAAAGGCTAAATGTGTCTGTGTGTGTGTGTGTGTGTGTGTGTGTGTGTGTGTGTGTGTGTGTGTGAAAGAAACTGTATTTTACAAATGTGTGTGCCAGTAGAGTGTGTTCATGTGTCTATAATAGAAATACAAAAGAGGAGAGGGAGAGACAGAGAACTAAAACCACAATCTGATCCTCAGACGTGCTGCGAGTGCCCTGGCCTGTTCTCTAACACTGTGACCTTCCAGCACTTCACTAGTCATTTAGTCCACTCCAGCTGCTCTCCAGCACAGGGCACGGCACTCGCAGATTACAACTGCACACACTTCACACGATGATTTACTCCAGCCATGGTGGCTGTATCTGTAAGTGGCTACAGTACAATAGTTTTCATAATCTGACTTTATATTATAAGGTTCTACTGCCGACACAGCTGGTATATATAGTATACCATGCAAAAAAAATGCCTACAAGGCAATCAAAAAGTAACTGGATGAGAACCCTGGTCTGTCGTTCTTGGCTGTATATTATAATTTGGAAGTTTAAGGTTCAAGTCCAAAAAAATCAAGTAAAACTGTCTGCTTGAGGACCAGGAGCAAAGGTTAAGAGGTTGAAGCTCTCAGGAAAAAAAACACAAGAGCTCTTAGATATAATCAAACTCGCTTCTGTCCGATCACAAAAGCCCTCCAGCCCCTGATAGCATCCTCTACACAACCTAGCCTACGCAACATGATGCATTCCAAATAGACAGTGATTCAAATTAAGATACGGTAATATATTCCACAAATACCCGTATACCCATGTGAATGGCAAAAACCTCTGGTTCCTCTAAACATAATCTGGCGTCTTTAGACATGTGTGGTGGTGCATTATCTTGTTGGAAGACGCCAAACCTATCAGAATGAATCCAGGACATGAACGGGTGTGACACACACTGTGTTCACCTGTCAGAGACGTAGATGTAGATGTGCAAGCTAAACAAACTGTGTACCATTATGGAGCCAGCGCCGGCCTATGTATTTTTCATAGGCTTGTCTGAATGAGTTTTTCTGGCACTTCAGTGTATTTGAGCCATACTGATACAGTGATACGTTTCTCTAGGGCTTAAAACAGTTAGCTGAGTGACAGTTAATCAGACAGTCAAGAAAACGAATCTTTAAGACATTCTTTAAGAAGACATAACCAAGGCAAATACTACAATGTAAGTATTGTGATGCTGACCAAAAATCAAACACTGAACCACCAAGTACTCGCCTATCTTTTTCACTGCTACTGTGTTTTTAACAGCACTGGATGATATGATGCTGTACCCTAACACTGTCTTTACCTTCTCCCAGAGAGGAGGAACACGGGCATCGTGAATGCACTGAAACGTCTCTTCCAGGCTGTTGGACATCACTACCAGACCTTTAATGCCTTTCTCCAATTCGGTCAGAGACGTCCTGTTCAGTCAGACACACATGCACGCACACACGCACACACATACACACACACACACACACGCACCAAGCAATTATGAGTATCGCTTTAAATAGTTCACAACTGTCACAGCTATTAGTCAGTCTCTGCATGCAAGTGCAGACCTGATGGTGTGCAGCAGAGTGTTGTATCTCTGTATCTCCTGCAGCAGTACGACATTAAGAGGTGAGGGATCATCCTGCAACAGTTTCCTTGTCCCTTCATAGTCCACATCTGCTGGGATCTTCTGACACACATCAGCGGAGAGTTCTAAGACCTTCAGACACACAGAAAAATTTATGAATGCTTTCTGAATCTTATACAAATATTATGACTCTAAGTGTTGATCGTGTGAAAAGGCAGAAGGTTTTTTTTTTCCTCTTTAATTACAAAAATATATATATATATACACACACAGAGAAAGCGTTCCAGACAGAGCGGTATAGCACGTTAATAAATCCATAATCCCCAGTGTTTTCATTATTTTCTTTGCCGAGTGACCTATAGTGTAAATTAACTGGCCTAATCTTTCTTTCTAGGGTAGTGAGAGCACCAAACAGAGACAGAAACAATGTAATGAAGTAGGCAGAAACCTTCAGGAATCAGACAAACTGATATTTTTGAAAGAACACAACAATGTTTCATTCTTTCATGTACTACATGTTTATTTACCTGAGGGATTTATATTACAAATGATTCTTTTTTCACCCACATTATTGTTTCACTATGATTAACATATTACAGCAGCACACGCATTTTAAAGTAGATCAATTATATACACAAAAACTCACTTTCAGATTATCTGGTCACATTAGTATTCATACAGTCGACTAATAACAACCACCACCAAAAGGACTTCTATTTGTACTGGTAATGTTATGCAATGAGCAATAGACACAGGTACAGTTCTGCTTTTCAGATTAGTACTTGCACCAGGCTGTAACACACAAGATACAAAGACACACCTTGTCCTCACGGCTGCGTCCTGCTCCAGTGGCTGCCGTGCTGGTGACCTGAGGCTGGAGTGAGAGCAGTGTGTCAAAGAGTGTGCGTGTTTCAGAGATCTGGCTGGCAATGTCTGCATTTGGGTGCTGGCCAAATGTCTCTGGATGCTCCACTGCTGGGAGCAGGTTGATATACTCCCGATATACAGCCTGAGGCCCATCACGAGGGATGTAATAAGTAGACAAGGAGGACAGTCTAGAGGACGTGACATACAGACACAGACACGGTTCAGACATTTATATAACATGAAGCAAAGAACAAAACAATAAACTCTGATAGAAGTCTGACTTTATTCTTGATTCTCATGACTAACTGGGGCACTTATATAAGACTAGAAAAACTTGCTTTGTGAAACTCAGACTTTGACTTGGACAAGTAGGTTAGAGACAGACTGAGAATGGTGTTATTAGGAACCCAGCATGCTCAATGAAGCACTGGTCAACAAAGAACAGTAAAATCTGGGGGGAAAGACTTGCTTTTTCTCTCAAAATAAAAACAGTGAAAGGGTCAATTTGAACTCAAGCAAATAGTGGCTTTGCACTTCTTATAATATATTTACAAACATTACAGACAATAAAAGAGGACGAGTAATATTAAAGAAATAAAATGGTGACAAAGTATATTATAAACAAACAATATATTATATTGTGTATTGTGTTCCAATGCAATTATACTGTATCAGTAACCAATCCAGCTACTTGTTTATTTTACATAGTGTAAATAATAAATGCACCACACAGGGGAGCTGTTGCACCTTGTTACAAATCAACAGCAACCCAGCGGTGCTACACTTCACCAGAGTTTCCAGTCCTAAAGCTTGTGTGTCTATATACTGCACATTCTCCCGTTTCTCATGATTCCAGCACAACTGGTACAACTCGTTGGCTAATTAACAAGTGCTTTAATGGTCTTTACACGTGAAAAGTACTACAATTTTCAGTACTTAGAAACGCTGCACTAGACACAGGGACGATTGAGGCTTCTTCCTTAACACTGTGTGCATGTACACTAACATTAGACCTAACCCTTTCATTAAAACACTTGTGTGTTTCGTCAGGCTTGGGTGTCTTTTGAATTTGTACAGAACTGTGTGTGTGTGTTTTTAGATCTGTCCACATGGTGGGGCTCTTGCTCTTCTGTGTGTTTTAGTAGTTTGGGTTCAATATTTGAAAGACGTGAAGGTTACTACAGTATGCCAGATGTTAATGTTTTAGTTTGCATGTGTGTGTGTGTGTGTGCATCCAAATGAATGTTTGTGTGTTTGTGTGTGTGTGTGTGTGTGTGTGTGTGAGGCTCACTTAAAGAAAGCGGTGTTGACAGTGCCTTCACAGAAGTAATCGTTGATGTACGTAGCGAGGAGACGACGGTCCCAGTCGTCTGTGACGTGACCTCCGTAGTTGATGTCGGCGATGAGGTACTTCAGAGCGTCCCAGGGGATTTCCTCATACTCATCCAGATACAGACTCATTAAGTTCTCGCTCACCTGTAAAAAAAAAAAACAGACGGAGTGAGGTAGAAGTAGTAGCGAAAAATAGAGACAAGACACAGTAGTACTGGTATGCTGGGTCTCTTAGGTAAGCTTACCGAGCTTTGCTACACTGTTAGGTAAGGCAATAGACAAAGATTACTCAGCCTCTTTCTCTACCTCAAAATCGGAGTCATTGAAGCTGTAGACGATATTCCAGCCGAGCTGGAGAAACTTCTTGCGCTCTAGCAGGATGCTGTGGAAGAAACAGAGGGCAAAGAGCAACTTGCGGTAGATGATGGGCCGCGTGCAGCATGAAAACTGAGGCTCTGTCACCAGCTGGTACAGCCGCTTCATATTCGACTTCACTCCCTGCAACGAAAAAACATGGAAGGGTTGTGTATTGTGTATGTATGTCAGACTACAGTGCATGCATGTGTGTGTGTGTGTGTGTGTGTGTGTGTGTGTGTGTGTGTGTGCCACCCTTGGTATTACAGGAATCGATGTGCCTTTTAAAAGAGGTCCTCCTGAATTCTGATCAATAAGTGCACAAAGAGGGTTGTTTGTTCTTTAAAAGACCAAAAATGTGACAAATAAAAACTCCACAAATCCAATATTTCAATAAAGTCAGTCAGTTTGATGATGTGGTATGATTCGGATCACTGAGAAGCACTTCTTTCTGTTTTTGTTTTTGTTTCAAAACAAAGGCCATTTTGGGTCCACACACACACACACACATACACAAAAACCATAAAATGAACACAAACATGCAAAAAAAATTCTAATAACTGTCAACTGAAAACTGTATTAAACATAATAGGAATGCCTTTGTACTCTTTCTGTTCTCTCGGTTACATAATCAACTTGGGGGAAATGTCTGTAACCGAGAAACATACATATACAGCATTATGGAGCATGCATACATCATTTATATCCTTTGGTAAATATTACTTTAACGTTTTTATGGTGACAAGGAATGTTGTCGTTTCCATCAGTCATCATTGATTTATGTGATTTATAAATGTTTTTAGTGAGATCTACTGAGTTATCTACAGTATGTCTGGTCTCTTCTGATTAAATCATTTCCTAGTCAGTGTTTTCTCGCTAACTGTCAGGAGAGCACGCATTACATATCCATTTGCACATGCTGACTATCAGACTATCTGACTATTTGCTTTCTTTTATTTCTTCCCAATACTCCACGCTGCTTGGCCACCTTGGTAACAGTAGACACTGTAAATAGTGTGGTGCAGGATATGTGAGTGGTATGACCATGCCACTATGCAAAAAAATAGGCTTTTCTATTGTGTGTGTGTGTGCGTATGTGTGTGTCTACCTTGGGTGGCTCAGTAGTAATTTTGATGCCAGCCTGAAGTAGAGCAATGGGGAAGTCTGGGTGAGGGGAGGAGCTAAGCCACAGCCTGAAGTTTGGGTGAGGATCCTCAACCTGTAGCTGCTCCACCAATTTATCCAACTGAGGCATCCATGACAGGGACAGGTGGCAATTAGCCAAAAACACCCAGTGACCTAACATGCAAAAAAACAGTTACTAATGGTGAGTAATTCACCAGCACATGGCTGGTAGACTCACTCTGTACACCATTTAAGACCATGTCAAAGCACATTAGAGGAGAAAAGGTATGAGAAGGCCTGTGTGTATGTGTAAAGCAGTCTTATTAAAGGAATGGAAACAGGAAATTATTATTCATGAGCAGAAAAATAACGCTTTGGTGAAATTTAAAGAAAAAAAAGACTCATTAAACCTCTCATCACATCTAGACAAAAACTAAAAATGACTAAAATGTTCATTATGTCTAAATTAGTTGGCAAAGTTAACAGCAGATATGACACAAAAGCAACCTTCTGTTTAAGCAATATCATTTGTGACTGTTATCTTCCACGAGCACACTGATGGTAACAGTTTTATTGAACATTAATGGACAGCAGTGTCACTGGAACATGGCTGAATGGTGGCAGTGGAATTGGGCTTAATAATATGACATTAGAGTGAGATAATATACAAACAATATTTGGGATTATTGTTACATTACTGTTACAGCCCCTTTATATTCCTCGTATATTATGTCTATAGACTGTATTTGTATTTGTCATATTTATCACACACTATGCTTCCATTTGTGCTCTGTTTTATGATTGCACAATGCTATTATTTGCACATTACTGCTATCTGCACTTCTGGTAGATGCTAAGTGCATTTCGTTGCCTTATATTAAGCAGTGACAAATCTATCTTTATTTATTATATTTTTATCTATTGGATTTACTTGTATTCTAAAAAGTCTCCCTGTTGTACACACTTCTGCAACAGACTACACATTTCTGTGGATTATGATAGCGATTACGGATGCTGAAAAAAGCAGTTCTTTTGCGATTTGTAGTCCTGGCGATTCTGAATCGATTTAAAATTGCTGCTCCTACTCCCAAGCGTACTGCATATCACATTACTTGTCCTCTCAGCCACATTATGTGTCCACTCGGCCACCGTAGAACAAGCTAGTTAGCCAGCTCACTTGCTAGCAGACTCCATTCAGACAAAATTATACAAAATATAAATGCAGCAATGCACTATGACTTTAAAGTCAGTATTTTATTTTCAGTTAAAGGTTAATGCACTGTGGTAGACTGAAGTATGTGTTTACTTTTGTATTAATATATTATGAGTTATTTGTTCATTGATAGATTTTTTTTATTTAAGAAAAAGCCAGGAAGATAAGCTAACCTAATACTGGTTATTTAAGGTACAGAATTTTATGCACAATCCAAATTTTGGTATGAATATAAAATGATGCAAAAAGATTTGATACAGCAAGGAACCTAAAAGTAATTTTTTTAATAAATGTTCTATTTGTTTACATTGTCTTTTTTATCATTCATTGTCAATCATATAATTTAAACAAAATTTATAAACCATTTGAATAGAAAAATCGTTCCTGAATTGAAAATCGATTCTGGATCGAATCGTGACCCCAAAAATCGGAATCGAATCGAATTGGCGGACACTGAGAGATTCGAACCCCTAATACCGATGTTATCACTGTGAAAAATTATTAATCCCAATGTATAAAATGTAAACTGATTTGAGTGGATTTCTGCAATGTTTAAGATATTCAGTACTCATGCAGGCAAGCTGGAAATAAGCTGAAGAATAGACAGGGCAAATCTGAAATGTTATAATAGGAGCACAACGTATGGGTGTTGGAGCTGGACAGTTAAAATCCTTTTTTTTTGTGTGTGTGTGTGAAATGGTCCCTATAGAAAGTACAGATTCTGTTTGTTTTGTTTTTTTAACAAAAAGTTAACTTTTAAATGTTTTCAAACGGATCATTTACTTGGGATAAACACTCTTAATCAATCAACGTGCCTAATTTGCTGAGTCTGCAAAATAGAGAGAGAGAAATAACCAGACTGGCAAGAAAAAAAAAGGAGAAGATGACACAGCATTTAAAGGTTCACCATATTTAACTCCCTCTTTAATCATGCGCGTGGCAATTGGAGCCTGGCCCTGTCCCAGAGAGAGGGCATGGAAGTGGTGGCCCATGCCCGACGCCTCTGCCAGCTGCACCAGGGCAGCGGTGGGATCCACACCAGGGGATAACACAAAGATCAGTGGTGTCTTAGGGGTGGAATCCTCTAGCACCTAAAACACCAAGGAACAGGAAACACAGAAATCTAATTACGGTTCTGTTCCAACACGATTTGTCACTGATTTCATTCCCAGTGAAAGTTTCTTTCCGTGGTGCCAGAGGGCTATAAAAATGACAGACTACGGCTTAAAAGTGACACTTTGCTTCCTGTGTTCATGCTGCACGTCATATGATAGTACACGTTGCCAGGAGAAGTCGAACACAAACAGCTGTCCAAATATTATAGTGACTTGTTACTCATTGTAACGAGCTAAAAGCTGCACTGCAAATCAGATCAGGGAGAGCATCTTGACTGGCTGAGTCATTGTTATTCCACGTTAGTCAGGTTTAGAGAACACGTTTCCTTTTACATACTTTGAACACATATTCAGTAAGACTTAATCTGACAAAAATGTCCAGGCATGTTCTTGGAACACCGTTTATATTCATAACAGAGCACAAGCAAGTTGATATTCTCAAGTGCCAGAAAAACTGGTGCTATACTTGGTTGGTCCCCCATGGGGCATGAACTCCATGGGCTTGCAGAAATATTTTTTAGGTAATGAACACTGTACTTCCTGCAGAACGATCCACAATTCTGTTACATTCTGAAGTGTAGGTTTTCCACAGGGCGTTGTATGGCATCTTAGATGTGTTCAATAACTTTGAGATTTGGTGACTTAGCTGGGAATGACAAAACCCCAAACTCAGATTATTGTTTCTCTAACCATAATTTGGCATCTCTAGAAGTGTGTGGCAACACACTGTCCTGCTGGAAGAGACCAAACCCATCAGAATGAATGCAGGACATGAACGGGTGTAAATCAGAAACGTGTTCACCTGTCAAAGGTGTTTGTAGTTGTACCAGGGGTCCCATGGAAAGCAAGCTAAACAAACCCCATACCATTATGGAGCCACCACCAGCCTATGTATTTTGCACCAGTTTTTCTGGCACTTCAGTGTAAGCACAACTGGTACACTTACACCCACCCTGATCTTGCAGTAAAGAACCCACCTTGTGTCTGAGGTTGTGTTAACGTGTGTATAAGAGTTACGAATGTTGAGGTGTGAATAATTAATGTTGACGTGACTGCAATAAACACTGTGTGTATGTTTATAACTCACAGCCTTCATGTCCAGGACTGGTGGCTCTACAAAGCGTGAGCCCAGGTTGTTGACGATGAAGGAAGTCACGCAGAACGAGACACGGTCCTGTCTTAAAGAACGCACTATCGACATCCTCTGAAACTCATTACACCCGCTCTCCCACTCCCCTAAATAGAATGAGTGATAAGGACACAGAAAGAGGGGAAAGATAGCAGAAGGAAGGAGCCAGAGAGAAATGAGTGTCACGGTTTGCAAATTGACATTGCAGAGTGTCAAATAGGGGGGAAAATATAGAAAAGACAAAACGAGAGATGGTGGAAGGGGTCAAAAATCAGGGGAAAAAAAAGAAACGGATAAAAGATAGATTAGAAAATCAATTAAACATGAGATAAGTGACAGGCAAATATTATCTTTGTTATAAACCTTTTTAAAAATGACTTACATAAATGAGTTAAACAAACAGAATTTGTACAGAACAGCAAGTTCTCCCATAAATTGTATTAATATTGAGCAGAACTTTCAGAAATGTAATTAGATTTGAAAATAATCAAAGGAAATGACCGACTAGCACAGTCAGAAGAATAAGACATTAATGCATATGGATAGAGAGAGACTGATAAGGAAAAGACAAAGGAGCAAATACATGTCCATCTTATAAGACAAAAGTAAGTCAAAAATAAAAGAAATAAAAAATAAAGAGATCATTTAATATGATTCACGATGATGAGAACACGGTTCGAGCTAAAGTGCTGTCACACATTATTAGACACACCCACAGACATTACCAGGTAGAGGTGTGTTTTCCGGCTCTGAGCTGGTGTACCACAGGTTCCAATCTCGTGGGTACTGCTCAAACGAGGCCATAAGCCCATGGAAATTAGAAAGCTTGTCCAGCTCAGTAATGTTGTCCCAATTGGAGTCAGCCAGCCAACTTGAGCATGGGTTATACATCTGACCTTCCTTATCCAGGACCTGAAACAACAGCACACGTCAACAGACATCACAATATGAGAAGGACATCCAGGGGTTCATAAACTAGATTTAACACCAGCCATATTAAAAAAAACCTGCTGTCTAAAACTCTAAGTCGAATCTGTAATGTCAGTGATTGCAGGTGATGAGAAATAATGCTACCCATAGGAGCCAAACAGTTGTCTTTACAAGAACTGACATACCCAAAACACAGAACAATTGCTCTCAAAGTGATTCTGCACCTTAGGCTGCCAGACAGCAAGATTAACACTCTTTGGACAAAAAAAAAACCTTGCTAACAGTCACAAGGTATTTATCTGTGAATATTTGCTACTCATTAACACAAAGCTCGATAATTCTACAAATAAATAATAATTTATTATTATCATTAACATCCTAACATCCATGTCCTATCATACACACTCACTCTAGTTTTAACACATCTAAATTCTCTCTGAGGTAACTAATTCGCTCCAGAAGCACAAACACACTCACAGCATAATCATAAGCAACCTTCAAGTGAATGAAAAAATAAAGGAAAAATCCTGACTAAGAAATAATTATTTCCTATAAAATGACCTGTTCCACAATTATTGGCACCCTTAACAATTTCTTGGAAATAAATGTATTTGAACCAAATGTATTTGACATTTCTACTGTAGTTTATAAAGTGGATCAAAGTATCTAGCAACCATTAAATTAGTAATTCATCACTTCCTGTTTCCCTGGAGTATAAATATGGCGTTACACAGAGGCCAAAAGATATAATATATACATATAAAGCACAGATTTAGAATTTAAATAATGTAAGTTATAGTGGTCCTCGTTCTAGCTAGTACTGTAACCCACAGCTTGTTTAGTCAGTAGATACTGAATCTTGTTCCAAATCACCTTAGCAGAGGCGTGCTGATTAGTTTATTTCACCTGCAACACCTAGAAAATGCTGTTTCAGAGTCAATATATAAATAATAAAAGAGGCAACACCTCGTCTTAGATCAACACGGACAGATCTTATTTATGAGATGAGAAAAAGCATCTGTGTAGATTTCTGTGTGATATATTGTGACTCGGTTGATCTAAACAACTGAACACTGACTGTACTGTTAAAAATGTTTCTCCCAAGAAATACAGTGAGCTCACAGGAACGAAGCTATAAGCATGGAGTGTGATTATTCACATTAAGTTGATAAACTCGTAGTAGGAATGTGTGAATGGTGTGTACTTTGACGAGATCTTTGTATTCATATGCTACGTACATCATGGTTCCGCACTGTAACAATAGTGAATTGCAGATATATACGTAATGCATCCTTTTCTTTCCAGCAGCCTGTATAGGGTTAATGATAAGGATCAGTGCTCACCAGCCCTCCTCTGAGGAAGAAACTGTACTCGTCCATGTTCAGTTTGCTGGCTACCTCCAGGATCTTCGCACACATGTGGAAACTGAACAGGAGCTTGTGACGCTCAAACAGGCCCCGACAAGTGTACCTGCAAACAAGAGCCGTGTTCAAGTTTAGAGTCATTAGAGAAGATATTAGATGAACGCTTATCATGCTTTTATATGCATTTACAAATGTAAGTGATTTTATTGATGAGTTATATTTCTATGCCTGCTCCACACCTAACATGACGAGATACAAACTGAATGAAACAGGAATATAAATGAACAATGAATGCTCTGTTGAGTTATACACAGAAATTTGGTGAGACATGACATCAACTAGCAACTTTATTTCAGCAACTTTTAATGTACATAAAAGCTGCCACTATTTTGTTTGTGATCCACCTACTGTGCTTCCACACAGAGGAATTTGATCTCCACATCCTTGCTGTGAAACACACCCTAATGAGCGTACATGCTAGGAGGCAGTGAACACACCAGCCCCTATTCACAATTAGGAGCAGTTGGGGGGTGAGGTGCCTTGCTTAAGGGAACCCTAACCTTGAGCCACTGATGCCCTCAACCGTTCTAGTGGACACTAGAAAAATGTTTACATGCACAATAGTTGTATGCAAATATGCTGTAGTGCACATAATTCTGCACACCACAGTTCTACTGTCAAGTACAAGTCGATAAAATAGATAATATATTACTGATAAAATACTTTATGCATAACTTTTTGCATAAATAATAACAAAAACACCTCATCAATTTTTAGGCCGAACAAAAACTTTAATTACCAGAAAAAATAATGTTATATTCTTGCAAAAAATCTCATATACTATATGAGCCTTTTATATGAAATCAATTCACAAAACAAAAACAATTCACCTCAATTAAATTAAACCAACTAACAGAGCAAAACTGTTTATGAAAGAAGAGCATATAGATTAGATATAAGGAACCGACATAGTACACATTCAGCACTGAGCTGTATTAACTACCATACATTTCTGCAGTGTGGACCTGACTTTCCCCATAATCAGCCAGGACACAGCAGATCAGATCATTATATCGACACTTACTTTGTAACAACGCTCTTTTTCTATGTTCACATAAATATACTAATATATGAACAGAAACATTTGTAAATTAGTGATCTTTTTTTATTATAAAAATAAAGAGGTTAGGAAAGTTTACGGACTGTTGGCAGAGACGTGTGGAAGCTTTTTTAATAATTAATAGCGTATCACAGTATATCTGTTGTACATGTATACATGTAGGTGTGTTCATTGTTACTGTGTGTGTGTGGTAATGTCTGACCTGTACACTGCGTAGGTGTGGTAGTCATTGAGTTTGGCGATCCTCTCTTCCAGTTTGTGGTTGCGCTGACTCTTTTCGATACTCAGGTTGAAAAGGTCGATGTAGGCATCCAGAGAGAACTGGTACATGGGGTCTATACGGCCCATATCATTCAGCACAAAGAACAAGATGGAAGCACGCTGGGCACAGGGCCGATAAGCCTGCAATTTAAACACACCAGTATGTTCCAGCCCTTAACTTTAAAGTGAGTACTGCTAATCCTGGCCTCATCTTTAAAGCTTTCTATCTTTATCCCTAAGCTGTCAACAATTAATCTAATGTGGCAAAGATTTCTGCACCCTCCTACTTCTCTCATCGTCTGTCTATTCCTGACTCTCTCTCTCTCTCTCTCTCTCTCTCTCTGTCTCACCTCTCTGGCAGTATCGATTTTGATCTCTGTCTGTTCGCTGGTCTTCAGTTGTTCTGACACCTCTTTGGCTGTGACTTTGGAGGTCTGCAGTGTGTTCACCAGCTGCACATCATCCAGAAGAGAGCCAGTCGCTTCATTCAACAAGCTATACCCACACACACACACACACACACACACACACACACACACACAAAATCATGTAAGCATGATACTGTTAAAGGAAAAGCTGACTAATGGATTAAGGAAATGTGTTAATTTAGCTTTTTTTTTTCTCTAAATGTCATTTGAATAAAAGGTGTTAATGTAGTGCTATGAAATATGTGGGCATGTTTTAATGGAGGCATTTAATGTGTGTGTGTGTGTGTATGTGTGTGCGCGTGTATATGTGTGTGTGTGTGTGCGTGTGTGTGTGTGTGTGTGTGTGTGTGTGTGTGTGTAGCTCACCGAAGAATCTCATCCTCTAGCTCCTGTAGTTTCTTCTTGCCAGAGGCAATGTTGATCACCAAAGAGTCTTTCTGTTCCTCCAGCTCAGGACGCTCCTTACGCACAACTATACCCAGGAGCTGGGCTTCCAGACCCTACACACACACACACAAACACAACCAAGGACACTGTAACCTCTACAAACAGAAAACATTTAACACAAAAATGGACAATTATCTGTGAAGAATGCATCTAATACAGGCAACACTATTTTTAGAGATGCACTACAAGTTAAACTAACACACACACACACACACACACACACACACACACACACACACACACACACCTGTTCCTTCACAGCGAAGTTAACAATGGTGGTTTTGGTGGAAATCTCAGGGGTATAATGCGGATTAGACAATTTGGTGGTGATGTAAAAACGGAACTCTGGGTTGTACTCGACCTCTTTATCTCCCAGCTTCATCAAGAGCCTCCCACCTGCGTACACACAGAAATACACTCAGCTACACACACCAGGGGTAGCTACACACTGTGATTCTAAGCAGAGGCACCATGCAGCTGGCAGGCACTCAAAGAATTTGAGCATTCCAGTTGCATACTGAATAAGGCCTATTGCTAGATTACCAGATAATACTTCTCACGTTGGCAGTTAATTAAGTTAAAGCTGGGAGTGTATTTAAAGCTAGATGTGTTTTAATTTGCTCTGTAATGCCATAGTTAACCAGATGAGATGTGGCTCGCTCTGAATCCCGCTACAAGAGGAGAAGAATTAGTTGATGTTTATTCTGCTTAGTTTAATCCGTGTTTCATTTCTAGCAAGGCTACGATGTGCTTCTGACTGCTTCATTCTGCACTGTAAGGTTGGTTTTGTTTTAATAAAAACCAAGAATGCATTTCTTACATAGAAGAGTTAAATTAGATATACTACTATACACAATTTTCCACATTACACATGATATATGGACTTCACAAGCTTGCAGAAATATTCTGCAGGCAATAAACAACATACTTCCTACAGAATGGTCCACAATTCTGTTGTATTCTGTGATGCAGGATTTTTGCACGACATTTCAGACATCTCTGTTTGATAACGCTGAGATCTGGTGTCCTAGCTAGGAATAACAAAACCCCAGACTCAGATGAGTGTTCTTCTAACCATAATTTGGTGTCTCTATGTGCATTGCACTGCTGGAAATGGCCAAAACCCATTAGGATGCATGCAGGACATGACCAGGTCTGACATGCTGTGTGTGCCTCTTTTCTCACAAGATGAAGATATTTGCAGATGTACCAGGGGTCCCCAGGACTGACAGCTAAACAAACCCTATACCATTATAAAGCCAACTGCAGCCTATGTATTTTGCATAGGCTCATTCGGCACTTCAATAGGTATGTTTACATGCAGCCTAATAATCTGTTAATAATCCGACTAATAGCTTAATCAGAATAGAACACCTCCATGTATACACCTAGATACAGTAGTACAGTAGTCTGATTGGGATCATTCTGATTATATTTTCTTTCCGATTGAACGACATGAGCAATCCTTTAAATAAACCATTAAATAGAAGAATAGCAGTCATGTAAACACCTGCATCCCATTACATTCCCAAACGGATCGTTTACGTACATTCTGTGCATGTGTGTGTGCCATAACGAAATATTACAATCTCTAACATGGTGGGAGCGAAAATCTGGTCAAACTTTAAATGTCTTGAAAACAGTCGGTGGTAAAGTTCGCAACAACGAGCCGCTCAAGCAAGAATTTGAGCGAATGTAAATTACTCAGGTAACATTTTGCATCTCCTCACTGACTAAACTTGCGCAAAGCTCGTTGTTATGGTAACAGGTATAGTAAATGTTACTCTACGCATGCGCATTATATTGGATCGGATTACTTGTAGCGTGCATGTAAATGAAAATTTTAGTCAGGTTGTTGAGTAGAGTGTATTTTTAATCACCTCAGTCTGAATCTGTATTTAGACTGAATGAAATCGGATTGGAGAAAATCTCTGCATGTAAACATACCTACTGTTCCATGTAATTTACTCAGTTAATTGTAATATATTCTATTATTTCAGTGTTGCTAGCTATAATATCTCTGGTTAGGACATTTTTTTCATTGTGCACGATGTGTGTGACTGACCAACATGAGTGAGAGATTTGTTAAGTATGGGTGCCAGTGAGGGATCCAGATCCTCTTGTACATTCTGCAGAAGAACTGGTGAGCCGAACTGCACTGCATTCTCCAAAACACGCAAGAAATCTGGCATCTGCAGGTCTATCACCTTTAACCCCTGAGAGAGAGAAAGAGAGAGAGAATTTAAAAGACAAGACAAACAAAAGACAAAAATTGAGTCAAAGTGTGGAGGGCAATAGAGAGAAAAAAAAGATAAAAGCATAAAAAAATTACAGGGGAAAAAAGCAGAATAGATATAGTAAAAAAATGCGAACGTGGGGGAGTGAGGGAGCAGAGAGAGATAGTAAGGGGGGGAGAAGAAAGAAAAGCTTCAGGACTGTCAGTGTAAGACATTTCGTGATTGTTCCTAAATGTCAGCGTTTAGCTGTAGTGTGTGAATGGCACTGGCCACCCCTGCAAGACATGAAAGCATGAAAGGACCTGCAGAGAGGAGGAAAAGGTCAGAGAAACAGCACGGGAAGAGGAGGGAGAGACCGACAGAGAGGAAAAGAGGCAGACGGACAAAGAGGGGCAGGGAGAAAAAGGGGGCAAGTGAAGAGCATAGACCGGTACAACAAATAAGGCTAAGCTGAGAGACAAGAGACGGAGAAAAGAACAGTGTCCAGATGGTCAGGACAAAGATGCAAGCCTGGGTGTGTAAAAGCGTATAATGGTGTCCTTCGTGTATGTGTACATGTATGTGTATGTGTGTGTGATACTTCTGTGTGTCTAAATTCTCCATCAACATCTCCCATGTTGTGCTCTCTTATTCAAAAACACCTGAGCACACAGAGGCTCGATCTCTAGCTCTTTCTCAATAAAGAAATGAACAACTGCAGCCTCCAAAACACAAGAAAGAGAGAGATGGTGTATTAATAGAACTGTCTGTATAGAGAGCTAGAGTTAGAGAGAGAGAGAGAAGGAAAAGGGGAACAGAAAGCAGGTGAGGAGAATGAGTGACAGAAACGATGCAGCTTTCGATGCGCCATAGATTTTGTGCTGTTCATTTGTTCTACACTAATTAAGGGAAGAAAGGCACTGGAGTCTGTGGGCTGTACACAATGTCACGACTCAGACTAAAATGGGTAGGCTGACTGACGTGATGCCCTGTTGATAATCTCGTTGCAGGATGTGGGTTATGCTTTCGCAATATGGAGGGAGCTGTAATCTTGTCTAATACCTTCCGTTTTCTTGTCTCCATTCCATTTCTATACAAACCCTCATCTTTTCTCAGCGGGCTCGAGATAATTTGATCCTTACACCGAGTACAGTGTACGAAATCGGTGCAACAAAGGTCTGGGCATTGTGCAATTGTGTGCGTGATTATTCACCCTTTTAGACTCCATGTTCTTAATCCACTTCAATGCTTGTCCTTGAGGGTCCACCATTAACGGCCATCTGGGGAAAGGCGCACAGAAAGAGAGACAGGCAGACGTTAGCCATTACTGTGAATGGCTGAGACATTATCCCCAAATAATTCAGAATAATCCATAATCTCCAAAAAATGCCCCCGTCTGGTGACCTTCTGTTTCTGTGAAAGGAAATTAGCACTGGTCTATAAATGGACGTCCACATTGCAGAGCTTACTATTATCTTTAGCTAATTACCCTGCTATCACTATTCATTAGTCATCATTATTCATGAGATACCGCCGTTATTCTAATTAGCACTAAAGACGGTCTGTCTGTCAAAATAGTGTTGGGAGATCGGTCTGGTGAGAGCTGACCGGTTGCCACGGGTGACGATAACCCCGTTCTCAGTGGAGAAAGCATCGGAGGGGAGACCCTGGATGTTCCAGTCACGAACGGTTGTGGCTTTGGAGAGGAAAACAGCAAAGCTGAAGCCTGGAGAGCATGGAACCTCCAACTCCTTTAACTATGGATGGTATAAGTAGAGAATTAAAGGTATAGCTCAACTAAAAAAGTATAACAATAAAGTTGAAAAATGTGCATCTGGATAATAAGTCTAACCTGTTTTAACCAGATGCCTGTGAGCATCTCGTCTCTGTAGTTGGACAGGAAAGGACCCATGTATGAGAGAAATGCAGCAGCCAGGAGACAGTCTCCTACTAGATAACCCATGTCCTTCTCCAGAGCCTGCATTCAGGCAAAAATACACCTCTGTAGGACCTGGTGAAAATGAAGAGTACGTGTGTGTGTGTGTGTGTGTGTGTGTGTGTATGTGTGTGTACCTCTACAGTCTTCTCCCAGCGTACTCTCTCTCCGGCTAGTCCAGACACCAGTTTGCCAGCTCGGTCCAGTTTAAGCGCCATGTCTTGCGACCTTTCCTTCAACTCCTCTTTTTGACTCAGCTTCTCACCATACTGTGTCTGTAACTGGGTCAGTTTCTCTCCCACCTACATACACATTATTAGCGTCAACGAAACACTGAAAGTTTACTGAATCCTGGTGTTCATGAGTTTTGTTTAGTGGTCAGTAATCAGTTTAGCTAACCAGTCTCCTGACACACTACAGGCAAGATACACTAAAGTGCCAGAAAAACGTGTACAGTCGAGCACAGAAAATACATAGTCAGGTGGTAGCACTGTAATTGCCTTTGCCACCAATTCACCAGATCTCAATGTTATCAACACATCTAAGATGCCATGCAATGCGCTGTGGAACACAGAAACCCTGCCCCTCAGAATACAACAGAATTGTGGACCAAGGACTATTTCTACAAGCTACTGAAGTCCATGCTCCATGGGGGGAGCTACCAAGTATTATACTGGAGTTCCAATTTTTCTGGCACCTCAGTGTGCATGCTTGGTTATCGGTAATGTCAGTTAAATTTTCTTTTTCTGTGAAGTAGGTGGTTCTTTGGTTGCTGTAGCTCTGGCTTGAGTTAAAGGCAATTTATATACAGATTGTATAGATTGGTAAAGTAACACAGAGTCATTATTATGATATAATTCGTATTAAGTGACACGTTGTTTGTTCTAGGCTCAGCGCAAGCGTACAGACTCCTTAATATTCAAACGCATTCAGTAACTAAGCCATTAAATGTAATTAAAATTCAAATGCAAATTTCACAGGAATTTGGCAGCGAGAACCTTTACTGAAAACTACACCTGCACTGACCTCTCGGAGTTTGGTCTGGGCATCGGCCAGTGAGGCCTGTTTCTCTGCCAATTGAGTCGTGGCTCCATGCAGCCTAGCACGCTTCGGTTCCACCACCCGGTAGATGCGGCCATATACCTGAGAAAAAACACACACACACGTATGCACAAAGCATGATAAATAAACATAAACGTATTACATAAATAAATTTAAAGATAATACACATATACAAACCGTAAATATTTATTCAATAATCATAAGACAATTATTTTCAGTGCACGTGTTTGTGTGTGTCTCTGGGTAATGGGTCTTACCTCCATAGCTCTGACCCACATGCAGAGAGACCTGGCTGCCAGCGAGACTCTGCCAATGATATCAGGTTGGAAGTCAGGCTGTGTGCAGTACTGGCGAATCTTCTTCAGCACACGGTCAGATATGTTATCCTTATCAAAGTGCACCAACTGTTTAATGAAGTTGGCTTCGCCTATCACACACATAGACAGCCACGTATAATGACAGTGCTAATCCACTGATTTATGTGTCATCAGCTTGACTGCATCAGAGTATGTTTAAACATTATAATGTACTTTCTAATCATTGGTTACATTTCTACTGCCCACTGATCCGTATATCAGCACTGTTCCATTTTTTACCTCTCTATTATAATGACTCTCTTTGAGATTTCCTTTTCTGGGCTCAGTAAATATACCCTCTTTTTCTCTGCTTCTTACCAAGCTGTCTCTTAGCTTCAGCCCAGGTGGGTTCACATCCTCTCAAAATCATGACTGCCTGCATCACGGTTTCTACCAGTGCCGGAGGCCGACCGTAAGACTTGATCTCAGTCATATCCTTCTTATTCAGTGACTCCAGGGCCTGCACAGCAGGAGAGAGAGAGAGTTAGTAAGAGCATGGAAACATCTTAGAACACAATTCCAGCTATCTTTTTTTTCTTGGTATATGGGAGCTACACAGACAGTGAATTCGATCTAAAGTGCACATCTATAATTACAAAATACACACATTGGTCAGTTTAATTAAACACATATAATTCATTTATGCTATTATCCAATCAACCAATCGATTGACATCAGAACAATACATACATTCATGCAGATAAAGTCTCTGATCTTCAGTTAATGTTCACCTCACACATTATAATAAGAGGAAAATGTGATCTCATGGCATATTCATGGCATGGTTGTTGGTGCCCAATAGGCCGGTTAAGTGTATTTCAGAACCCGCTAATCACAGATGAGTGGAGAATGGCCAGAATCGTTTGAGCTCACTGGAATGCTACAGTACCTAAAACAACCACTATTTATAACCATAGTGACTAGAAAATCTCAGATTGTACATGGTGGATGGACTACAACAAAACAAGACTGGGTTCCACTCCTGTGATTCAGGCTCAGCTTTAGGCTACAGTGTGCAAAATGGACAGTTGAAAAAAAAGATCAGGCAACAGTGGGAAAGCGGCCAACAGATCAACCATCGCATTTAGAGAAAAACAACCACTGGGATCACATAGTGTCCCCTGTAACTGAAAATCTTGACCTGTAACAGCATTATTTTATGTACTGCATTAGCACCACATGAATGTCTGATTGAATAGTTACACTGATATGCAGGAGTATGGGAGTTAAATTAAATTGAAAATGTAGTGTATATTTAAGGAATAATACACTCAAGGTTTGTACTTTATTGTGAAATCTTATGATATAGCAGGAACCTTTAGCGTATTACTGCAATTATACCACAGTTCTGTTATCAGTGTTTATTGATCGATTTTAGGATAAAGAGGACAGAAAAATACAGTCTGTTTTTTATCAACATTCTGCGAGGTAAAATATTTCCATTCTATCAGACGGCCCGCTGCTGAAACATCATGAAACAGTCGAGGAGCATCATTAACTACCCAATAATTATTATACAGATAAAAAACACAAATAAATCCATTCATAAAATAGGATTTATGAATTCGCTATAATTCATTTTGGCAGATGTTGCTGGGTTCTTGGCTGCGCTGTTTGGCTTAAACGCTGATGTCGTTGCTAAGGTTACGTGTGGATGTGCCAGAATGATATCTCAACAGCTTCGGCCCGAGTGCCATTATTCTGTAATAACGGCACTCACGGAACGGCCAATCAGATTGCAGGGTCTGAACTAACTGTGATATAATTACATTTATTAACATTATAAATAGTACCAGCATTTTTACTATATTTGACATTTCTTCTGTGAGGAAAAAAGTGTTGTTTATTAGGCCCATGTTTATTAGATTATTTTATGATCCATTTATAGAAATCTGAATCTTTCTAAATGATTCCCTCAGTGGTATATAACAAACAGCAATATAAGCTGAGCTCTGTAGGGAGATGTTCAACTCATGCATTGTATAGTAGAATAAAACTTAGCTGACCTTCATGGCCTCCTCTAGAGCAGGCAGGGCTTCATCGAGATCCCTCTGAGCATTATCGGCCATCGCCTTGCACTTTACCTCTTCTGCTGCAATCTTCTCACTGTGAGCACTCACAGCCTACAAATAACCAGCCACACAAACATACACACGCACAACAGGGGTTTAAATAAAGACGTACACGAATCAGCCCGTTTATTTTCGGTTCAGATAACAACCGCACGAGAAGAGAATCGTCATTAATGAATGGACATAACAGGTAAATATGTTTTCATGAACATAATTACACCCTGACATATACAGTACTGTTTTCTATCTGCCAATCACCTTCTGCTGTTCGTCTGCTTCTCTCTTCTGTTGTACAATGATGCCCAGGTACTCCTCGCACTGCTTCTGGAACTCCGCCACTTTTTTCTTGGCGTCTTCCAGTTCCACTGACATGGCCTCCACTTTACTGCGAGTCTCATCAATCTTGAACAAACCGTTCCTCAGTTTGGACACCTGCTCACCAAGCTCACTGCGCTTCTCAGCCAACAACCTAACAGAGTGTTTATGAGTGTGTGTGAGAGAGACAGAGAGACAGAGAGAGAGAGAGAGAGAGAGCAGAAAATTTCTGTAGCAGAAGAACATATTATATCATAAAGAATATTTACAGCAGAGAGTGTGAGACAGAGGTGGGTAATAACACACTACATTGACTCTGTTACATTTACTTCAAAAACTTTTCGGATGAATTGTACCTATAAGACTAGTTTTAATGCAGCATACTTTTTACTTTTACTTGAGTATATTTGTGAAGAAGAAGTGCTACTTTTACTCTGTTACCTTGAGCTACATTCTGCTTTTTATTGATCTGTCCTGTGTCTGGCTGTGTCTCACCAATCAAATGAAGCCACTAGTGACGTTTGACTCCGTTTCTCTAATCGAACTGAGCCAAGCAGCCACATGCACATAAAACCGCCGCAGTACACACAGGCAGAAAAGAGCACAAAAGCACAGTACAATGGCAGAGACAATGGCAACAACCCAAAGAGAATTTAATTTATGTTACTTTGATTTAAAGATTTAATTTATTTTGTGAGATATTCTCCGCCTCTGAATTTGTTCTGTGCTCTTTTATATTTTTGTGTATTCAAGGTGTATTATTTGACATCCAGATTATTAAACATAAAGGTTACTCTGCAGTTACTCAGTACTTGAGTAGTTTTTCACTTAGTACTTTTTACTCTTACTCGAGTAATTCATTGGGTGACTACTTTTTACTTTTATTTGAGTCACATTATTATAAAGTAACAACACTCTTACTTGAGTAAAACTTTTGGCTCCTTTACCCACCTCTGGTGTGAGAGGTGTATTGACAAAGGACATTAGTCTGTCTTCATCTCATTCTCTTTTCTTAGTAAAAGAAGCATACGTACTTCTTATATCCAGACACGAGTTCAAGGTAGTTGGTGGGTGTGACATAGTTGTGCCTCTTGAGCTCCAGCTTCATCCTCTGAGAAAACTGCACTACGGACTGGTGCATGGTCACAAAGATAGAAGCCACTTTGGTCTGGATCTGCAGGTCAGGGATATAACAGATATTAATTTGACTAATAAACCTGTTCACATGGTGTCAGGGTTGCAGAGTGACAGCTATAATAAAATACACTATAATACACTATCTGGACAATGGCATGTCTGTGTGACAGTGTGGATTTATGTCATGGCAAGTCCAAATGAATATAGACTAATAAGAATAATGGGCCACAAATGTGTCATTATTTGTGGTTTGTTTCAGCCAATCATATAGCAGCAGTTCAATATGTAAAATCATGCAGATGCAGGCTAAATGTTACAGTTAATTTTCACATCAAATCAGAATGGTATGAAAATGTTATCTTAGTGACTTTGACCATGGTAAAATTTGGTGCCTGACAGGCTGGTTTGGGTATTTCAGAAACTGATTTCTTGGGATTTTTCAGACACAAAAGTTTAAACTGAATGGTAAAAAAAAAAAATCTAAAAACATCATGTTGCATGTCAGAGGAAAACTGCCAAACTGTTTTTTTAAGATGTCAGGAGATCTACAGTAACTCAATGAACCATTCTTGTTGAGCAGAAAAAACATCTCAGAAGTCAGAACATGTTGAACTTGTCATCCAGGGCTACAACAGCAGAAGACCACACGTTGTTTCACTCCTGTCAGCTGATAATAGAAGTCCGAGGCTACAGTGGGTGCAAAGTCACTTCAAAGGATTGGAAAAGAGGCCACTTGCCATTTTTCCAATCTTCACCTGTCCATCTTGATGATTGATGTAAACATTAACTGAAGTGCTCGATCTGTATTTGCATGATTTCCTGCATTGTACTGCTGCCACCTAATTAGCTGATGCGATAATTGCATGGATGTGCTGATTTATAGGTATTTCTATGTGGACAGAGGGGGTATGTGGTATATATGTTTTAATGAGTGCAATAGTATCTACATGTGTGTGTGTGTGTGTGTGTGTGTGTGTGTGTGTTTCTTACCCCTTCCTCATTTCCCAAAGTGAGACCATCCAAATATCTCTCAGCTACTTCTAATAGGGCATCTTGTGGCCACTCAGAGAACCAGTCTATAGTAGTGCAGTTCACTAATGCTGGATATTGACGAATACGATTCCTAGACACACACACACACACACACAGGTACACGAAGACACAAAGATTGAGTAGAAAAGCAGTGGTATTTTGCAAATTTCCCCTAACTAGCATAGATTTTAATTCTGGCTTAAGACACCTTTTAAATGTTTTACTGTTACTAAGCTGGAGGACTGGGTGCTTATTAACTAATTTCACATCATTTTCTTCCATATACACAGCCTACATTCCCTGCTGCACTCACAGGTCATCCAGTGGTCGTTTGCTGATTTGTCATGCATGATTATGCTGCCTTTTGGGCCAGTAGTTGCCATTAAAGTGCTACCATGGTAATAAACCCACCAATTACAAATAAGGCCATTCGGCCTGAGCCACAGCTTGATTCAGATGCTGTCATTTTTAATTAGGTGTGACCCTAGGGTCACTTGACACAAGCCACCTCGTTATGCTGACAAGGGATGCAAATCGCTGATTAAAGAGGGAGAGGAGAATAGGGAGTGCAAGAGAATAATAAGAGAGAAAGAGAGACAGATACAGAGTTTTTGATGAATATAAAACCCAAGAGAAGGCAGTAAGTAATGAGAAGACTAGAAAGAAAGGTCAGGACCGGGCAACTCCTAGCACTCATGCTGACTATTGATGAAGATCTCAGGATGACAGGTGAGGTAGAAGTGGTTCTCTGTCTGGCTCAGTAAATTGCTTTCACTTTGTCGGAGACTAACTCTCCCAGTCGGACTGAATATCAGTGCACTGATTTCTGTACTGTGAAACTCATAAAAATAAAATAATAAGATGGCTGGAGGGCTCTCTTTGAGTTCCCTCTGAATGTAGCATTGAATTAGAAAACTATAGCCATGACCAAAATTGGACCTGCAGAAATCATTTCGGTATTTATTATTATCATTATAGGTGAGGTGTGTGATTTGATTTCAGGAGTAGGCTACTCAGCAATTGCTGACCGAATCTCGCCCATTCAATCAATTTGGTTCAATTCCATTCAAGGCATTCATTTCATAAAATAGTATTTCATTGCGATGGAGGCAGCAGTGGTTTCTTGTTTACTCTGTTTATGTAATGAACTCAATATGTATCTTGCTGTTGCAGAAGAGTAAGTACCTGAAGGGGTCTCCTACAGGACTCATGCATAGCACTATGTGAAGGTTGTTTCTCACACGCTCTATCAGGTAGTTAAACATGGAGTCTGGAGTCTCAGACACATTGTCCTTCCTTGCAGACTCACTAAGAGCACTCTGGATCTGCACAGGCAAAATATTACAATGCTTTTAATGCACATATCAAATTGTGCAAATTAACACACTTGTAAATCAAATCAGTAGTAGACATACCTCCTCAAATTCATCCGGCTTGTACAGGTTGGGCACTTCTCCAGAACTGAGGATGTTGTTGATGTCCTCTAAAAAGGACTCGTCCACGATCTGAGTGTCATTAAAGAGGAAAACGGTGGGCTTGTTGTCCACTCCAGTCAGCCTGTACAGCTTCTTAATGTCTGCATCAGACGCAGCAATTACATTTTTGCAATTATAAAAAGACCCCAAAACACTTCATTATCTTCATCATTGTGTTTCATTTGTTTGCAACTTAAAGGTCAGGAATACTTCATCAGGGATATCAAAAATTTCATCGCAGTGGAAAATAGATTTAGTTCACTGTGGCCTGAGTCAGAACTTGATATTTATTCCATGGATTTAGGTATACTTAAGTAGGTAATTAATTCTGTTATAAAATCCAATAGGAAACTGAGGGCTTAGGAAAGTGTAGGGGTCATAATAATATAATTACTGGACTTCAAATCTAAGATTGCATGCACATCAGTTTATCCATTTATTCTTAACAAGATCATACATTGACTACAACGAGAAGGTGCTTCATGCATCAGCATAAACAGATTACTGTAAGTAAGATGGACCACTTCAATTTTTTCTTAATTTTAACATCTATCTTAAAACCTCTGTTGCAACATTATCTTCTTGATCCTGTTCTGGTATACGAGTCTGTTTCCCATTCAAGCAAGTAGAAACCTAGTCTTGGATCTTAATAAACCTCAAACATAAGACTGTGCAATATAAAACTCTCAGCAATGTTGAACAGATGTAGCAAACTAAGTTTCAAGAGCAACGTGACATCAACAGTCCTCATTATAGATCCAGTGGCAAATAGGTTACTTTTACTTTACTGATGCACTGAACCGCATGCAAAATGTCTCTTATTTACATTTATCCCAGAGTGCTGTTGAGTTCTGACTGGTCAGAAGGTGGCGATTAATTATGCATTAAAACATGTTGAGGAGTTTATTATTTATTTTCATATTAACGTTATAATATTGTTCCAAACGGCTATTACTAACACCAACCATTTAATTCAACACAAGTGGCTTGTGTTTATGAGGTGTCATTTCCTAATTTAAAAAATATGAGATTTTTGGCAAACTGCTGTAATAAAAACTGGTCACTCCACACTGCCAAGGATTATTTTAACTACATACCCTGTCATATTTTATTCCCTTAAAGGTAGGGTATGCATTTTTTTTTACTTTACTGACAATCACCAAAAAAGCAAATGCTCTAACCCTCCAAAAACCTATTATCTGTGACAATCACAGGACTGTAAAAAACCCATCCAATCATTTTACTCAGTCCATTTCATTTCAAAGCCCCATCATTCTCCGATTATGCCTAGTAAAAAGGGTTTTTTTGATTGTTGATTACATACATGCTCCGGTTTGTGCATGTCGTTTCTACTAGTACACTGAAGTGCCAGAAAAACTGGTACACCAGTCTAATACTTGGTCCTCCAGCACAGCGTAGGACTGCAGAAATACAATGGGGCATGGACTCCACAATCTAGCGGAAATATTCTGTAGGCAATGAACACCATACATCCTGCAAACCGCTCAACAATCCTGAGATCGAGTGCCTTTGGTGGGAGGCAAAACTTAAACTCAGATGATTGGTCCTCTAACTATAGTCGGCATCTCTAGACGTGTGTAGCGCCACATTGTCCTTGGAACATTATCCATCAGAATGAATGAAGGACATGAACTGGTGTAACTCATCGGAAAGGAGGCACATACAGTGTTCACCTGTTAGAGACATATATAAACATACTAGCCAGCTAATGAAGTGCCAGCTAAACAAACCCAAAACCATTATGGAGCTTTCATAGATGTCTATTGCTTTACGTGTGTGCTGGCAGGTGCAACCAGTGACATAAATACATGCAACATGGCATCACTATGTATATTATATAGACTTTCTGGCACTTAAGTGTATGTCAACATGCTGATTAATTCAGCACTTATAAGAGCTTACCCTCTCTGAACTCCTGCTTGCGGTACTGCTTGGTGACCTCCACTTGAAAGAGCAGGTAGTCATAGATATAAGTGGCCAGTTTGGTGAGGCTCTGTCTACCAGATCCTCCAATCCCAACCAAAAGCATATTTCCTCTCGGGTTACTGATCACACGCATCACCCGTGTCACTAAATAAGCAGATATATTAATTCATGTTAAGCCAAACAAGCTACGATAAATAATTATCACATGAGCACATTAACCTATTGCCATACAAGCATCACGAAAATCAGTCAGTAATGAATATTAAGACCAGTCCATTTGATTGGTTTAATGGTCTGCACTGAGTGGAGCGTGATGCGTCTAATCTTATACCCCTGTGTTTAATATGCAACTTGATTCAGTGGAATGTGTATGAGCTTTGGTAAGTTTGTACTCTGTGATGAGTGACACAAACTGATTACACACTGTGTTGTGGGACTGGACGCGTAATTGTTTATCCTCTTATGGGGTTTGTAATATAATTGCATCATTTATAGTGAGATGGAGAAGAGCAATTATTCAAGTAACAAGGGATCGCTAGGCTCACTTAGCCTTGGACCGGTGCAGTCTGGTTTAGTTCTGTACTCTTGTATTTTTAGTTGAACTGTCTCCAGAATTGGGGCATTTGAGCTCTTGTTTGCAGCAGGGGGCTACTCATGTGTTACTGGTGCATTGGCTAGTTACTGATAGACTGGAATGTTATTCCTGTACTGGACAGGCTACTCATGGATTACATCAAACTCATCTGGTTACTCCTAGCCATCTAGATTGGCACTATATACTGAAGCAGTGAACAGAACCTGGGGCCTCATTTATGCCCAAAAAAACAGGCCTGAAATGTGTGTATGCAAATTCTTGTGCAGAAACCATGATTTAGAAAGAAATACAACAACATTTAAGCAAGATTTGTGGTATGCATAGCCCTTCAAAAGATTGTGGAGAGAGAGAGAGAGAGAGAGAGAGAGAGCGGGAATTAATTACAGTGTGTGGTAAAACAGAGAATTGCAAGTAAATGCGCAAACTATCCTTGCCACATACATTACGATTAAGAGGGAAAGATTAAGAAAGAATAGAATTTGTTTAAATTTTTTTTTTTCATCTGCCGTTCAAGTTTCAATGCTTGATGTATCTTATCCTACTTTATATGTACGAAGGTTTCTTCCTTTTGTCATCTCAGGGAGTTTTTCCTTGCCACTGTCGCCACTGGCTTGCTTATTAGGGATAAAAT
>JAOVVF010000042.1:7146738-7166024 GCA_028565595.1 Duopalatinus emarginatus | reverse complement strand
TTTAAATTTATTGTATTTTTATTGTACCTTTCTATTATTATTTGTTTACTTACTACCTAGTTTCTGTGGACAACAGTCAAATAGCATTTCACTGCAGGTTGTACCGTGGATGACTATGTATGTGACAAATAAAACTTTGAATCTCTTTGAATCTCTTAAAACATAAAGCGTATTACTATTATTATTATTATTATTATTAGATTATTATTATTGTACCACCAAACAAAGACATTCTTCCTTGCCTCGACATCCAACACAAGGACTTCTACTTCACATTCTTCAAATTTTCTCTTCTTTGCCTTGCGTTCCTCCATTATCCCACTCAGAATGAATGGGGAAGCCCACAGCTAAATATTCATGGGTGATTTGCACAGACATTTTGTGGATAATTGTAGGGGAGGGGGGGGTGGCTGAATATGAGGCTGGTTCACCTGTGCACATTTTGAAGTGGAAACACACCATTTCCTGCTTTTGTGCGCACACACGCTTTCACTACAGAATCTACGCAGAGTTGTATAAATAAGGCCCCAGGTCTGTATACTTGTGGACACAGGACTGGCACTGGATTTGCTATTCATTCCTCGAACATTAGATTGCATAATTCATGTACTGGACCACTCAGTCTTGGTTCTCTATTCATACACCAGACTAGCTATACATAGACTGAGATACAGTAGCTATTCATAGACTGAGCTAGCTACACGTAGATCAGACTAGCTATTCATGAACTGGTATGCAGATGTTATTCATAGACTGGGACAGCGCTATTCTTAGACTGGGATAGCTATTCATGAACTTAGATTCAGACCGGTATAGACATTTATAGCTATAGACTTGACTAGCTATTCATACACTGGATTTACTGCACATCACTGCACTACAAGTGTTGTGGTGTTGTTCAGATGACGAGAGGAACGACTACATATAAACACAAACACTAAGGGAAATTTGAGCTAGTGTGGTTTGGCTTCTGTGAACTGTGATAAATAATTTAGAGCTATAAGCTGACCGTGCTCTATAGCATCTCTAAAGAGCACCAGGCTCATTGGGACAACTCCGGGCGTAAGGTTGTAGTCCTCCAGTTGAGTCTCTATAAATGTTTTCAGCGATTTAAAGTCCAGCAAATCTTCATACACATGCGGCTCCTTCAGGAAATCCCCTATGAACAAAATGCAAACAGAAAACAAACGACATTTCCAACCAATCAAGCAAACAAATAACTTAAACTCATATAATTTAGCTGTTTTTACTGTACTGTGTGCATTTAATGTAAGCTCGTAGCATACACAGCAAACAGTAACTTGATATATGCGTTTACATCTGAAAAACACGTGTTTATGCCGTTACCCATTTATAAATCCTGAACAGTGTAAATGCATACCAAATATAGGTGGCTGTTTGTTGGGACAGATGTTGTGGTAAGTGAGATCAAACAAAGTGCCCAGTTTTTCAGTCAAAAGCCCAACAAATGCATCCATATCTGCCTGGTCCACCAGCCGATCTGAAAACACTCTTTACGCAGACACAATAGAGTAATCAGCTAAACGTTCACATATGAGTGCATAGCTGTAAAAATATGTGTTTATACTATTTGACATGATTACCTAAAACACTCGTGTATCCAAAGGCGCGTGATGCTCTGTTTGGTGTCATGGAAGTCCTTATGAGATCGTAGCAGACCTTGGAAGACCTGAAGATAAAATGAATATTAAAATGATTTACAGACAAATTACAATAACACCAGACCACAATGCACCCAAATCAAGGAAAAGTATCTGATAAACTGCCAAAACAGCAAACCTTGTTTCTGAAATGTAATGTAGGCGCTAGTTCATAAATGAATTAGTATTTCACCTTGGAGATATCTCTGAGGTTGAACAGGTAGTGTATTTTAGCAGGAGTGGGTAAGAAGTGGGCAGTGATGGCATAGTACAACTCGAGAGTAGCCTGAGTCAGAACATTTCCTATGGGTTTAACCTCTTCCTCAAAGTCCTGCAGCTTCTGGTTTATCATTGTCCCGTATATACGCTTGATCTGGGACTCCTAGAGACAGAGAAAGGTGGGAGTGGGGGGTTTGGGGTGGAGGATGGGGAATTACATATAAAATAAAGATGTTAAGTGGGTCAGAAATGATCACATTTAAATATGACAAAGAGAGTGGCAGAAACATATGAGAGCGTGAACGATGATGAGGTGGTGGGGGAACGAGATCAGCAAAGAATACATTAAGAGGTAAATGTGTATGTGGGAGATATGGAAAACAAGCTGAATGATACTTAGAACAGGGCACGGTAAGTCAGGGGGACAAATAGGAAGAGATTAGATGAAAATACATGTTAAACAGGATGTGTGTGTGTGCGTGTGGGGGGACGTGTACTTGAGTGAGCTTTCAGAATGCAAAAGGAAAATCAGAACAGAGCAGCAATCAGTCAGTCCGGAGTCTTTTTATGCATTCTGCCAAATCAGAGAGCCTCCAGTGTTCCTAGTCTTATCATTATCATCATTTTCATTGCAATTCTACCAGAGCAAGAGACACTGAGAATGATAATGAGCAGAACACAATATCAACAAAGGGGCGGCTAGGACGAGGACACACACAGGCTCAATTACAGGACGTATTTCACATAATAAACCATTTTATGTTTGGATTAATGGTTTCAAACTGCACATGCTTTAAATGAACAGGAACAAATTAATTAGGGCTTCTACTGTTTTATATCAAATCAAAGGAGTTAGTGTGGCGTTCCGTGCGGAGGCTCACTCACCGCCGGGAATGTCATGTTGATGAGATTGAAGCGGCTCTGCAGGCGGCCTGATATGTGAGTCCTCCCTCCACCAGGAGGCCCCATGGAGGAAATAAGGAACATGTCCTAAAACAGAGGAACAAAAGAGAGCAGATGGAGTCAGGATGTGTTGCACAGTCTTTAAAAACCCCAGCCAGATGATATTTCCTTTGTTTTCCAGCTTCCTGCCGACCTAAAACAAGTAAACAACAATTCTCTGAACAGTAAAGAACATCTCAGTAAAAAAAAAATCACCGTTAGGCTGCAATTAGGATAAAAAATTGCATTTCACATTGCCCTGAAAAACAGGTGGAAATGGAATATTTGTGCAGTTAGTACAATATATATTGTATATATATTACGTGAGACAAAGCTGTTGAATATGACTGAGAATAAATGCAATAAGAAACAAACACACAGATGTACACAGCTGTGGCCTTGTGACCCCCCCGACTGCTCCCCGGGCACCATGGTTTGGGGCACACATAGCCTGTTATGTTTCTCTAACCCACACTCGCCACTCTCTCACCTTGACACACTTTTGCGTCTGTTTCTTCCGGTCGTACCAGAAGCCATAGTCAATCCAAAGTCGAAGCAGCTCCAGAGGAGGCTGAGAACCAAAGTCGTCCACTGCAGGCATGTTTAGATCATCCAGGAAAGCCACCATCTTCTTCCCTCCGACAGGTACATACACACCTTTTGTACGTTTCTCTACTCGAGACTCTATGATCGCCTGCACGTTGTTCGAGGTGGTCTAGGAGACAGATACAGAGAGATTTGAAAAGATTTAAAACGTTATTAACAACGTAAAATATTCTGATGAGAACTGCAAAAAAGAGTCCTATAATAGATGCTTTTGTATTTTTGAAAGACAGCACTGCTAGCCTATTTATTCCAGCCATGCTTGCACAGAGGCTTAGCAAAAGTAAGCTGAGATTGGTAGGATATATAATAATAAATGATGATGATGATGATGATGATGATAATGGCTCAAATTGAGGATGATGGTGGTAATGTTACGGTGTGCTTCCTGGATACAAGCTGCCATAAGTGCTGTCTTCAGCGCCTGGACTGTAATGAATAGCAGCTGACTCAGCTAATTGCAACTGCAGCAGTGAAGGACAGTGAGAATAGATAGAGCCCAATTTGACATTTACTATCTTTCTAAAGTACAGCCCCAGCTCTGAGGTGAGATGACTCGGGGGAAAAGTTAAGTTTCGGAGTGGGTTAGTTTGAGACAAAGACAACACTAGGACACAGGATATTGTAGGTCATATGGTATGGAAAGCTTTGCCATATCAGTGCTGTAGAGTTCATGTGTTTTCAGGATGAATGAACGAAGAAGTAAATTTCGACTATTTGTGGGTACCTGAGAGGACATATTGATTGTAAGCATGGTCCATTTGGATGGATCCAGGCCCTGCAGAACACTCTGGGCCACTGAGGTCTTCCCTGTTCCCACAGGACCTGTCAGCAACACTGGGTACTGACCACAAATGAGAGCATTCACCAGGAAATTATATCGCACTGAGTCCACTGTCGGAACCATGATCTTGTAGAAAGGAGCACTACAGACAGAAATAAAGAGAGAGTGAAAGAGAAACGTTTTACGTGATTTATTTCTTTTAGGTTGGGTCTTAGAAAAGCTCTAGAGAGATGGAAGTTGGAACACTTAGTATAAGCAGAGCGGCCAAAAATATTCTAAAACTTGGAAAAAGAAGAACAGAAAAGTTGAGGAGAAAAAAAAAAGTAGTGAGGGTTAAAAAAAATAGATGGTGAGGAATAATGTGAGAAAGAAGTAAAGATGGCAGTAGGGGTAGAAAATGGAGCTGAAAATGTGGACTGCAGGAACATGAGGCAATGGAGGTGAAAAGGTTCAGTTTGAGGGGCTGAAAATTGAAAGATATAATAAGTCAGTAAGAGCAAGTAGAGGGATGAAAACGTTATTTTAAACTGGCAGTGGACAAAGTATGGGACACAGACTAAAGAGCCAAAAGGACAGCGGGTGATGAAGTGAGAAAAAGACGTAAAAGCAGAAAGAGAGACAGGGACAGAGAGAAAAGGACCAAGTAAGTTTCTGAACAGAGCAGATGACTCATCACCCTGGGCAGGTAGCCACTGAGGAAGTGTGCAGGTGGCAGCGCCTCGTGGGCTTGGAGACATAGAGAGCCACAAGGTCATACAGACACTTACTTAGAGTTATAACGCCAGCCTTTATGCAGCTTGTCTTCAAATGATAACCAGGTTTTGTTCTTAGTGTCGACATAGTATTCATAGATGGTGTCCTGTTCAAGGCATCGATGATAAGGTCATTAATAATAGTACTGTACTTGTCTTTGGATTATTAATATAATAATTAAACCACTTTATAGTCACACAAACTATTCTATGAGTAGATCGGTGGTTTGAGTATTCATACCTTGTTAGGAAACGTGCCCTCTATCTCTCGTAGGAAGTTATCCATCTTCTTACGGCCATTCTCATCCACGGATGCACAAACAGACCAGATCAAGCAGAAGATAAACCAGAGCTCTATCATGCGCCCATAGTTGTCAGGGTCAGCCGGGTTTATCTGAAATGGAGGAAGAAACTGTACGTGTTGAAATGATGTATTGCTTGTGGTATGTTTTTAGGTATATCAAAGACCAAATCAATCAACTACTGATGATTGCAACATATTTTGTAGGAAAAAAACCTAGACAGGGGGTAAAATAAAGTAAAAAAAAAAAAAAAACAACAAAAAAAAAAAAAAACAAAAAAAAAAACAGTATGACAGAAAGAGAGCATCTGAAGTCTCACCCTACTGTTTTATACAATATGTCAAAATAAAACTTCCTGTCATGTGACTTGAGATGTAGCCAATCACATTAGCCTGCCTACAATTCTTACAACAGAGTCAGAATTTAAATACCCCACCAGATAACACAACAGAATCCAAGGACCAGTAGCCTTCTTGGTCTGTGAAAGCTTCATAAAGAGGTGCAGAACTGAACAGCTGTGTTACAAGAGGCTTATTCTGGAAAAAAGAAACTGCTGCCTATGAGGTTCATGGTAGCTTAGTGGTTAAAATGATGGCCTATTGGTCAGAAGGTTGTGAGTTCAAATCCCAGCACTGCTGGGCCCTTAAGCAAAGCCATTAATCCTGAACTTTTCAGTTGTATATATTAGATAACTATAAGTGGCGCTGGTTAAGGGTGTCTGCCAAATGCTGTAAATGTGAATACAGAATGAAGTAAATTTCCTTTTGTATTGGGCACCAGTTAAGATGTTGCTCACAAGGAAGCAAAACTGGAATGGAAAGATATATTAATGGAATCTCCTTAATGAGCCCCAATGTTTATTTTTATTGAGAATTGTGTTCATTAGCTGAAAGCAGACCGTGTAGGTGCAATGATCTCACCCCATTTTCAACCGTGGCCAAGCAGTCGTACAGCCTGCAAAGAGAAACGACTCCATTCAGCTCTGTAATCTGTACCAGCTCCTTACAGTGAGCCTTCTTGAAGCTTATAGTCTTCTCTATGTATCTGTCAAACAGGCGCTTCAGATGTTCTACCTCTACCTATGAAGAGACAAGACACCAACAACAAGATCAGGAAAAGGTTGTGTATACGGAAGAGGACGTTTATCATTTAGCTGTCAGTCACAAGAGAAACTAATGAATAAAAATGATGGCATCTGTCTTTTATTGAACCTTTTGCCGCTTGTCAATCCATGACTGAACATAGGGCTGCCATCCAAGGTCTGAATAATCATTATACACCATCCCGCAGCGGGACACTGTTGCTGGGGACGCCTGTGCCAGATCTTCCACCTCAAACAACAGGGACACCTACAAAGACATACACACTACAATGAAACCAGTTTCCGGCCAACATATTAGTTAGGCGTTCTGGTAATATTCACGCAAAATGTTTCAAGTTACCAGTTTTAAAGTCTTATTTGTCAAATACACAGTCATACATGGTGCAGCCTGCAGTAAAATGCTTTTGACTGTCTGTCCACTTAAGTAATTAAACAGTAAAATAAAATAAAATAAAATAAAATAAAATAAAATAAAATAAAATAAAATAAAATAAAGAAATAGAAATACACATCTAAGAATAATTTGAAAGAAAAATGTGTAAGAGAATGTCCTCCTGTGCATGAATATGTTATGAACTCCTCATTTGCACTGTAAGTATGTCCAAGTGTGTATGATTTATTCATTTAGATATGGTACTGTTTCCAGAGGGATTAGAATTTGTGATTAGATCTAATCTATGCATCCTGGTAGGTCTAACTGTACATAAATACCATATGTTCATAACCGTGAAAGTAACCTGAATTATTAGTTTTGGTATTACTTCAGTATTGAGAAACTTTGGCTGGGGGGAAAAAAAAGGACTGCTTTGATATAAGGGAGTCGAAGTCCAAGACAGTGTGACATGCTTGATATGTAATTTCATACCTGTTCGGGCATGGAAATTCTCTCTCCGTTAATAAGCGTGAGGACTTTATTGTCATCCATCACCGAGTTCATGCTTTCAATCCACAAAGTATCCACTGGACCGTCAAACACGATCCATTTCTCATCCTGCTTCTCATCTGAGCTCAGCAATGTAAGAGAGACAGAGGAGGCAGTTAGGAAATAAAGCAAACATATAATGTACATCATTACATGCACTCTCTCTCGCTCTCTCTCTCTCTTTTTCTGTTTTTATAATTTGCTATCACAAATATAGACAAATGGATTCATAAACATGTCTTGCTATTTTTAATTCTCTGTCTATGTTCCGGTTTCTTTTTATTTCTTTTCTCACAAACTTTTGGCATTTTTGTGGAAAAAACGTTTAGTTTCCTCCTTTCTCTTCATCTGACCATGTGTGTCTCATTTACCTACCCCACAACAACCACAACACAGCACAGTCTCTATGCCTTATACATACAGACTCGCTCTGTCTCTCTCTCTCTCTCTCTCTGTCTCTCTCTCTCTCTTACACACACACACACACACACACACACTGACTGACTGGGTAAGCCTGTAACATCAAACCTGTCACACACAGCTAAAGCAACTGTCATTTCTGCTTTGGATGATCTCCCTTCTCCAAGCAGCGAGGAGGGGAAATAAACAAACAGAGATGAACAGCAACAGATGCTAAACATATGGAGGCACTGCAATGCCTGATTACACCACTCAAACAGAAAATTCCTCCACACCAAGACCTACACGGTAACAAGGCACAAACAAATCCCTGAAAAAAACTCAGAAAGGAAAAAAGAAGCAGAACGACAACCGAATACGTAAATGGAGTGAAGTTTATTGATCGCACTCAAATAGCAAACAAAAGTCTGTGATTGGCTAATTGGCAGGCGTCAAAAATATACATATATAAAAAATAAATAAATAACTAAAAACACGTTTGAGCTCGGCAGCTTGGCATGGTAACCTGTGCACGTGTGGCGCATGGTGGTGGAAAGAATGCCATCAGTCCACTCGGAGTAGGATAGATCAAAGTGGCCATAAAGCTCTTCCAGAGACACGGCCTTGGGACTGACCACAAACTCCTGTTGGAGAATGAACAGGTCTGCTTTATTGCTTTCAGAAGACAGACAGACAGACAGAGAGAGAGAGAGAGAGAGAGAGAGAGAAAGAGAGAGAGGGATGGAGGGTCAGAGCGAGAGATGGGTACGCAGTAAAGAGAAAGACACTGAATCATGAGAGACGCCACAATGAAATGAAATGCAAGCCACAGGGGCCCACACAGAGTCAGACAGAACAGCGATAGAGAGAGATACAGGGAGAGCGAGAAAGAGAGAGAGAGACCGAGAGAAAGAGAAAGAGAGAACGCTACATCATGTCAGTCATCAACAGTAGCCGGCTTGCTGCAACAGAGAGAGAGAGAGAAACAGGCAGCAGGGAAAGCGGATCTCTTTTGTACTGACAGTCCCATAGGAGCTGAGCTATGCAGCACACACACTCTCCCCTGACACACACACACACACATGCACACACACTAGCCTAACCCAGAATACTGCGGTCTCTCCATTCTGAACAGACTGAGGGAGACAAGCAGGGAATGAGGGAGAAGGAGAAATACACAGAGAGATATTTCGGCCCACATTTCTATGCACAGCAGGACCGAAGATTCTGAAGAGAACAGAAATAAGTTGGTACGGTAAAGACGTGGTGCTGAGAAAGTAACCGAGAATGACATTTAGCCCGATCATCCCATGACCCTGTCCATCCTTATAAAAAAAAAAGAAAAAAGAAAAAAGAAAACGATAAGAAGACTAACATCATAAATACAAGTAAGACATCTGTTGATAGCATCTGTTCGGTCGCCGCTGTAAAGAACTGCAGAGAGGCAGATAAAGTGAAAAGGAAAACATAATTAGTGGAGCTGACAGAGTCATGCTGAGTTGACATAACTAGAAAAGGGAAATGTCGTCAGACACCTTCTGGGCCTCGAGACGGAAGCTAGCTACCGCCATCTCCAGTCAGCCTGTGACCGGCTGTTCTTTTGTGTGTGCCCATGTTTGCATGTGTGTGTGTGTGTGTGTGTGTGTAAATTTGTTGTGAGGCTGAGCTTAAAGGAAACAGAATGTACACCACCAGAGGGAGGTTGTTTTCCTCAGCCCACACGCATGTGTCAGCCTCAGTGCAAGCTATCGCAAGAGCTGATGACACAGTTATATGCAGCATGCATACTCTCTCTCTCTCTCTCTCTTTCTCTCTCTCACACACACACACACACACACACACACACTGTCTATGTCAGGACTTTCCATAGGCATAATGATAAATATAGAGATTTGATGCTCTATAACCAAAAGGACAACTTTTGGCTCTTTTTTGAAAAAAAAACAAACAAACATCATTTTGCAACAAAAAACTTTGGAAATCTCATGACACTGTTTTCGTTCAGACATTCTAGATTTGTAAACATGTCCTGACAGTGTATGTGGAGTTTGTGGCATGTGTCCTGATATTTCACATTAACCTGTAAACACACCGTTTCCTTAAATTTGTAGGTGATCATACTGGGAATCCTGGCCAAGAAAAGGATAGGGGAAAAAAATAAGTGCCAGAAAAATTGGTACAAAACTGGTAAAAAGATTGGCAGTGGCTTTACAATGGCATGTGGTTTGTATAGCTGGCATTCCATAAGACCCCTAATACATCTACAACCGTCTCTGACAGGTGAACAGTGTGTGTCTCTTTCTGACCAGTTACACCTGTTCATGTCCTGCATTCATTCTGATGGCTTTGGCCTCTTCTAACAGGACAATGCACCACCACATATGTTTAGAGACGCCAAATTATGGTTTAAGGAACACTCGTCTGAGGTTTTGCAATTCCCACTTTAGTCACCAGATCTCAATGCCATGCAACACGCTGTGGAACACACAGAAATCCTACACCTCAGAATATAACAGGATTGTGGACCAGTCTGCAGGAAGTACGGCAGGAAGTGTTCATTGCCTACAGAATATTTCCACAAGTCCATGGCCTACCAATTAGTAGCTTTTTAGTGTACATTTAAAGACACTGTGTATTTCAGTAGATATTATACAGTCAAAATTCGATTTCTATAAAGGCATCTGGGTGTACCTGAGTGTACATGCTAGTAAGGTGTAGCTAAAAGTGTGGCATGTAATACTTAACAGTAGACCCTATACACACAGAGGTTCTTTGTCAGTGACATTATGACATTATTCATTACTGACAATTATGAGTTGATCCTTCTAAGGTGTCTTCTCACACCAATTTGTACCGATTTTAATTATTTTATCATTATTTACTTTCCATCATTCATTCAACAGTTATTTCTTTTTTCAGGCTTTATTTGATTATGTTCGATTATATCCGGTAAATCAGCCTCATTAAATTGTTATGTAAGAGCTAGATAAATAAATAAAATGATTAATAGCAGCCCTATACAGCACCCCTGCTTAACTTCTTCCGACTGCACTCGACAGTACCTGCGCACGCAGCTCTCATAAGAGAGGACAGAACGCCGTCAGTCCACTCGTTGGTGGAGAGGTCATATTCGCCGTAGAGTTCTCCAAGACTCACGGCTTTGGGGTTCAGTGGATATTCCTGAGGAATAGGTCATAGGTTAAAGGTCAGAGCGCACAACAAAAAAATGAGAAGGTGTCAATGAGATGGTGGTGCGAGGAAAATGAGGGATGAAGAAAGAAATTGAGTTGAAATGTCAGATAGGGAGTGGCTGCTGGAATGAGATTTTGAAGAGTGAGAGTGAAGACAGCGTAAGAGGTGTGTGCGCGTGTGCGCGTGCGTGTATGTGCAAGCGTGAGTGTTTGTGTGAGTCAGAGCATGTGGAGATGCTGAGCAGAGATAATGAGGAAACTGGAAGAGGTGATATTTCAATGGTGGGGCAGAGACAGCTTCCTGAAATAGATTATGCAAAGCGAAAAGGTGTTGAGTCAGACATAAAAGAGAGAAGACGGACAGGTAGTGAGAAATGATGTGAATCGATAGATAGATAGATAGATAGATAGATAGATAGATAGATAGATAGATAGATAGATAGATAGATAGATAAAGATAAAAAACCCTGAAAAGAAAAAGTAGCATGTAAAAACTGTGGCATTTTGTGTCACAGCAGGAGCAGAGAACAAGATGGACCATAAAACAGGAGCGCACACCATGACACAATGTTGAGGTAGACAGGAGAGAGGAAGAAAAACAAGAAAGCACACTCTCTCTCCTGGATCACATACACACACATTTACACACACACACACACACACACACACACACTAAACCTTCGTTTAAAAAAAAGATGAGATAAAAACATCAACAGGTTGAAAAGACTGCTTTTCAACTGATTCATAATACATGATGGTGGCCTCACTCTGAAATCAGTCGAAATGAATCACGTCACAAACTGAAAACAGCTCTAACCATCTTATTGCTCACTGCAGACCGGATGAAACGGGTGGAAAAAGGGCCACCATGGAAAAATTTAATTATACATAATTGTAGTCTCTGATAACTGGATTAGAACTGCACACATTTCTCCAAAAAAAAAAAAAAAAGGGCATGCGCAAGGAAACGTATTATCCCGACAATGTGTTGTAAGTGTTACCAATTATAGTGCACTAGCATAAGCAGCTCGGCGGTTTTATCAAAACTCCGCCATGTTAGCTGTAAGTCTGTGGAGTGCTTTTGTTCTGTGTTAAGCATCCTGAAGAGCACCGCAATACCTGTGGAGAGCGCCTTTGATGACTGTTGTTTTGGTGTCAGGGATGCGAGACGATGGTAGGTTACAGCACTTGCTAACGGTGGCTCATTTTCATACTAATGAATGCCTTAGGATAGCCTCAGACAACAGCTGCTTTAGAAGGAGCTCCGTGTCAGATCAGTGCCTCGTCTTTGGCGATAAACCGTCTCATGTTTGAGATAATGAGATCGCAATATGACAAACGTATGTTCCGCTGTTGTTGAAGGGAGCATTTGTCTGGAATAATGGTTGAGTTTCGAAATGCTTACACTCTGTAATTGATATTTATATTCACGGAAAATCGGAGCTCGCAGCGTTATTCATGTATTTTGGGGATTCCTTAATTGAACTCAAAAGCAATTAAGATATTTCGAGAGTAAACATGTAAAGTGTGCTGTTATATGTTATTTGATGTTGTACGAGCTTTCTTCATGCTTTGTGTATTTTGTCTCCTTCCTCTGTGTTTTGTTGTTGGTGTAAAGCTCTACATTATTTTGATCAGAGTAAACTGCTAGAGCAAAGGAACAAAATAATCTATCGCAATACTGAACAATTCGTTATGGGTGCAATGAAATGATCAGTAAACTTTTAACAGTCCGACGACTCACGTGGACGAGGTTGAAACCAGTTTGGCCTTGGCGATGCATGGCGCTCAGGGCGTTCCTCAAGGTCCTCCAGGTGACTGTTTTGCCACTGCCTGTCTTGCCAACGATCATGGTGGAGTGGCGTGAGTTCTTGGTTTCGTACAGCTGAATGACTTTGGTTAGGGTAAAAGCGGTGACCTGCAGGCCGCATTGCCCAAGCTCTGCTTCTATGGTTTCTCTCAGCTTAAAAAAAAGAAAAAAAGGAATCACACATGAAAAACACACAAAACTTTACAGCAGATAAAACAAGGTAGACAAATAACCAGCTAGTTGTTTTTGTAACAGTTGTAATGATCCTTAAGAGGGTAATAGAACGGTGCAATATTATTGGTTTGAATCCCAGGTTGATCAGCGAATACAAATGAACTGGCGAGAAGTATGTCTCAAACTTAATAACCATAAACAATCCCAGCACCCCCTAGAGTAAGACACACACTCTTCAGAGTCAGATTACTACAAAGGCATTAAAGCACTCTTGCTCTAATTCAATCCCTCTCTCGTTCCTTTTTTTTTTTACCTCATTAACTGTGTACAGAAGCACGAAAAGAGAAGAGATCAGAAGCATCTTAGCAGCAACACATTAGCATTAAGAGCCAAGGGTGGAGCTTTTTGCTCAACATGACACTGAAATGAAAAAACTTTACAATGCAAAATGGACAGATGAGAGCAGCCGGTGTAGGGGAAAGCCTGCTGCCAGCGTATGCATGTTTATATGAATGCAAATTTGTGTACGTGTGTGTAAGTGTGGATGTGGGTACATGCTGTTCTTCCACCTCTCTCTCCCTCTCTTTCTCACACTTGATTGCCGCTGATACATGCAGCTTGCTAGTTGCTGCCTGTCTAGACTTTAGACGTGTAGGCGATGAGACACATGCTGGGTAATACATCTGCATTGTGCTGCATATCTGTGGATTATAGGTACGCTAGGTACACTACTCTGGGACACAAAGGAGGGGAGGGGGGCCTGATGCATTTGGTGAGTTTAGTTTGCAGCATGTGTGCATAATATTCACAACAGAGTGACGATGAGTCAGATTTGAGTCATCTGAGACTTGGTTAATGTTTCCTTAAGTATTCAGCTGAATCACCATGATCTGAGTGAATACCATTTAATGCACTTGGGAGCCTGGATGCAAACAGAGAAATTGGAATCAGCTTCTGTGTGCATCAACTTTTGAGAGCTCATATCACTGTTAAAAGCAGAAGTTGCTTGAGGAACTTTTGAAGGTTCCTCTGTTTGAAACTGTGGAGGAACCTCTTAAGGTGCTTTGAGGAACCTTTTCAGTTATATCTAGATAAAGATCCTCTAGGAAGCGTAATATGTAATGGGGTCTTTGAGGAATTAGATTTTATACCGAGGAATCCCAAAAGTTCTTCTAGGTACATCTTTGAGCATTGAGGAACATTTGAGTTCTCAGACCCTCTGAGTTGTGATGCCCGATGCATGAGGTTGTTTTTTTTGTTACTTTGAACATGACAACCAGAAATACAGTGCTGTGCAAAAGTCTTAGGCCTATGTAATATGTTTAGTACAAGTATTTTTATTGATTAATAATAGGAATGTTACAAAAAAATGTATGCCTGTAAAGAAAGCTACCAATTAAATAAGATAAAAACCATAATGAAGGAGGAAGTGAGTGTGACAGTTGGTCCCTCCATAAAAGCTGTTACAGATTCTCAGTAAAACTGATCATCTAATTCCATAATAAAACTGGATCATCCTAACCTAGGATGACTATTTAACAAAAAAAAAACAAAGGGTAGTCACACCTAATCCTGACTTTCTTTACTTTATTACTGTTTGCTGCCCATTGAGGGGGGTTTCTTTTAAATAGTAAAAACGTCTTTACAACATTTCTTTGCATGTGCCTGAGATGTTAACACAGTACTGTACATGTGACTTTACTTCATCCCTCGTTGCTCTGCAGACGAATACAAACAATTTTTATAATTATAATAAATGTTTTGAACTAGATAACTTTTTTCTGAGAAAGCAACATCGGCAGCTCAACAAGTACTGAGCGTGGTATATCACATGACCACCTTTGCAGACAAGTCTGTAGAACCCAGTACAGTAACAGACATCCTAAGCATTACAAAAGCAGATAAAAAAAATGGCACCAGGAACTGATTTCTTTATGGGGAGATGACATACCTTTGCATTCCCCTCAAATCGTACAAATCGTACCTTGCCATAGTCGATGGTAGGCGTCTCAACAGCAGGAAACAGGTCCTGGATTATCCCGTTAAACAGTGGGAGGTCCACTGAGGTTAGCTTGGCAACGTTCATGTCTTTCATAGACATGAGCAGGATCTGGGGTTAAAGAGGAAAAGTTTATTTAGCTCCTCAAACACCCATTTTCTCAAACATATACTTCCTTTTTTATACTCAATAAACAAAACAGTTCCTATATATCGCTACATGACATATTGTGAGTTGACACTGTTACGTTCTCTCTGCCGCTCTCTCTTTGCTTTCTTATCACCATAAGGAAGAGCTAAATCTGTGGGATAACATTTACTTTACACACAGACCATATTCCAGAAAGAAACTCTGAAATTCCAGGCTTCATTATTTACACAGAAAAAACGAGAACTAGAATTTGTCCTTGGGTAGACGAATCTTTTTTTATGCTCCCTTTCAAGTTTTGTCCTCTTTGATTTTTATCACCGCTAATATTTCCAACAGAGTGTAAAGCAAAGGTTTTTTCACCAGGGACTATAAACATAAGCACACACAAGCAAACAGAGCAGTTTAGCAGTTCTGCTAAAGCATTAATAAGTCACTACAGGCCTGGATGTGGTTTTGTAGTATAATACGGTAAAATGGTGTCTGAGGTGATTGTGTGCCATGCTTTCTACGTGTGAATATGAAAACTATTTTTGTGTATGCATGTGTAACCTCTTCATCTGCAACATCAGGACAGGTTCTGCGCTTCTTTCCGGCGTAGCGGAGCAGAGAGGTGAGCGCACGCAGGCCAAAATCATAGTGATCCTGCTTAGATAGCTGCTGTACAGCCAGACTGTAGAGGGTGAACACTTTCTTAGCTAACACCTGAGACACACAGAGGGATAGGGTAAGAAAAAAAAACGATGAGTGTGAGTGAAGTGGAAATAAATGAAGATGAAGAAAAAGAGAACATTCAGTATTTCTAAAAAGACATCTATTTCTTTTCATTAGCGGTGAATGGAAATCAATAAAAGTCACACTGAGACGGTGGGGAACAGAAACCGAAAGGAATTCCAGTGACAAATTAGCACATGATGTCAAAATCTGAGAAGAGGGAAAATGTAGTATAATGAATTTAGACAAAATGGAGAACAAAAACTGAAAGCATGTTTACGTGTTCATGTATGGAAATGGGTCTAGAGTCGTGCCAGAAACAGAAAGCAATGCTGTACCGTTTCATAAGAAAACAGTGCTTTGATATGTAAGAAATTACCTTCATCATCTGTAAATGGTTTGAAATGAGCCTCCAAGGCAGCAATACATCATGATGTTGCCAAGATACCTACATAATACATTTCAGCCCCAAAGGGCCCATTAGGCTAGATGCCATGAAGTAAGTACATGAACACTGACTATTCTCTGACTATCTTTTCTCATTAGAAATAAAATCTGATCCAATACAGTAACAAATACCATGCATTTGTTCTTCATGGCTTGGTCGCCGCCATTTTTGTCAGCTTCCAAGAAGCTAACAAGGAGGTGTACAGTATACTGAAGTGCCAAAAAAGGTCCCCTACTAGGCATGGACTCCCTGAGCTTGTGGAAATATTCTGTAGGCACTGAACACCATACTTTCTGCAGAATGGTCCACGATTCTGTTTTATTCTGAGGATTTCTACTGTGTGTTCCACTGTGTGTTGCATGGCATTCCAGACGTGTTCGATAACAGTGGTGACTTTGGTGAGAATGGCAAAACCCCAATCTCTCACTATAATTTGGCATCTGTGGACATGTTCAGGAACACACTGTCATTTTGTCGATAAGGACGCAATTTTCAGAAAAGTTCCCAGGTGACCATCTCAGATTGTGATGAAAATCTGCCGAAATGAACTTTATGGGGAGTAATGAACAGCCACATCTTGGGGTGAAATTCCCATTATTCCTGAAGTTCTGTAATCTTTAAATTTAGGTGCCACCACCCCTTTTTGTACTCACGATTTGCCGCTATGATCCGTAAAGGGGTTTTGAATGAATGGTTATATCTTTGTTTCTAAACATGATATAAAACTGGTACCCAGGACTAGTTCTGTCCCCTCTTGCAGAATATAGCATCAGAATGAAGCAGTGTAAGCAGTAGCAGTAATTTTAATTGGCGGGGAACAACATTTTTGGATTTTGACCCTAGGGTCACAGGATTATCAGGAGGTTTGGACCAAAAATTATACTGGATTATTGTTATTGGGCGAAATACTATAAGCAAATGCAGTATTACCCCAATTAAAGACAACATCTCGGATTTATAGGCATACAAAAATGGTCCAAAAAAATAAAAATAAAATAAAAATCAGTCCCTGTCGTACCCTTACCTACGAGTGGATAATTGACTATTAGTTAACTGATAATTGGCTAGTTATGATTAGTAATGAACTTAACACTACTAAAAGATACTAAAAGATACATATCTCAGCTTTAATTGGTGAAAATAGAATCATCTCAACTCCTTCTTAGTTTTTGACATTCTAGTTTTTTTTCATTCAGCCTTTTATGATGTTTAGAAATGAAGATATGACCCTTCAAAATCCCTTACGGATCATAGCGGCAAATCGAGAGTGTGAAAAGGGGGCGTGGCACCTAAATTTAAAGATAACATAACTCCTAAAAATAGTAGCAATGTCACCCCATGATTTTATGGCTATTCATTACTCCCCATAAAGTTAATTTAGGCAAATTTTCATCAAAATCTAAGATGGTTACCTGGGAGCCTCTGGTTTGATTTGGCGTGGAACTAGCCGGCACACATTAGCGTTCACCCGTCAGAGACATTTATAGACACATCAAAGGGTCCCACTGAATAGCAGCTAAACAAACCCTTATGCAATTATGGAGCCACCACCAATCTGTACCAGTTGTTTTTTTTTTTACAGTACCTACCAGTTGTTCAGGTATTTCAGTGTACAGTATAAAGTATACGTATGCTGTCATTAAAACCACATCGAGTAACAATATCTATTATCTATTATCTATCAATTTGGAGATGACTGGATGTCCTCCTGTTTCAAAATATTGCAGAATGTCCTCACATCCATCAATGTAAAGTACATATATTGGCATTTTTCACATTATATAAAGCAGACAGTTAACATAAACGAATCCAACAGGATTTAAGTTATCTTCATACATTTGAATAATCTTCGCTGTTAACTTGACCAGATATCAGAGTAAACCTCGCCCCTGTAAGTGTAAAACTACTTTTCAGAGCTGGCTGTCTACATAGCGATGATTAAATTTATATTTGGACTCAAAGAAATGTCCATGTGTCCCACTTAAACGTACAGCCGCCAATCTGCAGTCTGTATAGTCCCTCCTCTGCAGTCAGGCAGAGTTATGCATACTGCGGTAAATGGACCGTGTTATCTTGGGTGTGCCTTATTACCTTAGCCACCAGACACACTATCTACAGCAGTGACACAAACACACACTCTCACACACACAGGTCAGTGTAAATCTGACTGTTTTTCCACTACAGCCATGCACTGTATTGCCTGGTTATATTCAGGACTTCTCTTAGTCTTTTGTTATTATAATTTAACACTTAACACTCATTAACAGATATAATCTCTCATCTCTGAAACATACATGTGAACACACACACACACACACACACAGGTAGCAAAAGCTCATGGCTCTCAGGAGACACACACTCCACTACCTGTCATGGCTCATAACACCAAACTTCCACACTTCGGTGCATCAGAGCAAAGAAACAGCTACCTCTCTCCTACCTCTTCTCCAGATTTGCTCCATCTTTCTCTACCTCGTCCTCATCCTCTGCATTTCCATATCTATCATGCTCGCTCTCTGTCTCTTAGGTGCTGTAGTCGGTCTAACTCCTACTCCATCTGACATGACACAACATTGATATGTCCATTTCCTCCCATTTGCAGAGGTAATAGTCCTCTCAATAGCACATAATGATACGGGGATTATTGATTGTGTTAGAAGACAGGGAACAGGGGAAAGAGTGAGAGTGGGCTTTCGTGTTGGGCAAATAAAGTCTCACACTGACATGCGGGGATCTGTGAAAGACATGATGTTAGACCCTGTGCTGCTGCTCTTAATCTCAGGTATATTATATGTTATTCCAAGTCCAATCTCCAGAGCCCCTCTCCCGCTCTCTGCCAGCTAACTGGGCTTGTGTACAGCCCCAACAATGGCTTTTCCATTAGGACCATGTTTGCTGGAGCAGGTGGGAGCTTTGAGTGGATTTTCTGGGGGGGATTTTATGCCTACCAGGCCATGAGTGTGTGTGTTTTGGGAGCTGGCGTTACACGTATTGTGTTGTCGAGCTTTGTCAGTCAGGCATTTTGCACAGACAACCACCTACACACACCTACACACACACACACACACACACACACACACACACACACACACACACACACACACACACACACACACA
>JAOVVF010000042.1:7132148-7146638 GCA_028565595.1 Duopalatinus emarginatus | reverse complement strand
CACACACACCCACACACACACACACACACACACACACACACACACACACACACACACACACACACACACACACAGACCCAAACACACTCACAGACATACACACAGAGCATGCACGCTGCGTGCCAGCAGTAAACCAACAGTGGACTTTGTCTCCTAGTGTGTGTCTGTGAATGTGTGTGTGACTAGACTCATCTGTGTTTGCCTATCTGATTCAATCCCCTCCAGCTCTAAAGCCGAATTTAATACCAAACACTAACCTTCTGTCCAGCTTTCTCTCTCTGATAACGATCTAATTCTATTCATGATCTTTAGGCCTTTCTGATTGGATAAAAGCACAGGCGTCCTATAAAAAGTGGCTTTGGTAAATAGCCCTGTAAATTATTCGTGGGGTCCCTTTTTTGTCTTTCTAAAGATTATCCTTCTGACCAGTCTGCTTTATTTACCTCTTCTCCGAAGGTATTTTATATCTAAATAATAATGCAGATAAAATCTATAAAATATAAAATGCAGTTTACAGTTAAAAATTGTATTGTCTCTTTTTTAGCTTATTATTTAGGTAGTGAGTCTGTCACTTTGCAGCCTCACAAACCATTCTCTGGTGTGAAAATTCACTGCCACAATTTTGGAACCAGACAAAAAGGCTTTTAGCACCTATAATAAGATCAAGGGGGTGGCCAGTGCTGGTTTATGATTATTGCAATCAACCACCTATTCTAATTTATTAAGGCTGATAGTAATTGCTACCTTTGTGAAGGACTGTGACGTGCTTGTGTTATTTTTAGCATAAACACGACTGAAACAATCAATGTCTGGAGATTTTTTCCAATAAAAATAAAGCTTTGTGAACATATAATGTGTCAAATATCCAATATGTTTATGGGTATAAAAACAAAAACAGTTTTTAAATGTATTCAAATTGATACAAATTTATATTCTCCGCAAGTGAACAAACCTTAACAACAAACCTTGTGGCAAAATACCCAAAAGACATGCACACAACAAGGGGTACGAGTTAGCCCCATTAGCACGAGTGCCGGTTTAAATGGCTATGATTAATGTAAACATAACCCACGTTCATTTTCTGAGTCTGTCTTAGAAGTAGACTGGGGATTAATGTAAGGCTTACTGTTTAAACTGATTACACGAACGTTTCAGTCAGTACTAGTAATATGTTTGCGTGTGCTGAAAGTGTCAAAGTGACAGCACCTTGCAGTTGTTAAAACCTTCTCCAAACAGAGTGATCTCAGCAATCAGAGTTGAGTCAGGCACTACCATAGAGATTGGCCTAAACATGGACTTCAGATTGTCAGGCAATTCAGTACGACCGGCATAACCTAAAGGAAACACACACACACACACACACACACACACACACACACACACACACACATGTACCACATCATAATACTACACAATATACACACATGCTTACATTAAGAATAAAAGAATTCACTGAGCAGTACCTGGATTCATAGTGATGAATATGCCACAGGACCGGACCAGTCGGATCTCCCTGCCATCGAAGATGAAGTTGGTGGCTGCTGTGGACAGTGCTGAGAGGATGGACAGGATCTGCTGCGCCACTACTGACAGCACCTCTATATTAATGCGGTTAAACTCGTCAAAACAACCCCATGCCCCGGTCTGGAAATAGACACACACTCGCATTTAGTACATAACCTGTAACATTCATTATGCTCATCATAATTTGCTACATACTATAAATTGTTATGTTACATTTATAAAATGCTTATATACGTATTTATTGCATGTGAATAACACAAACCTGAGCAAGACCAGAATACATGCGCCCCATGGATTTGAAGTCCAGACCGTCAGAACAGTTGACCACGATGACGTACATGCCCATGGCTTTGCCCAGGTCTTTCACTGTCTCAGTCTTGCCCGTGCCTGCAGGACCTTTAGGAGAGCCACCACGGTGCAGGTGCAAGGCTGTGGTCAGAGTCATATAGCACCTATAGAAGGTATCACAGACTTCACTGACTCTGTTTTCAAACCCTGCCACAAGCGTTTTAAAGATCAACTGATACACAAAGTAGTGCTAAGTATAACTTTAGATAATCTAATGTGATTTGTTCTGCTGTTTTAGGTGGTTGGATGCACAATATACAGTAGCTTCAGCACCGTAGTTTCAAAAGCATTAAATACATAACAAACAATTAGTATAATACAATAACATTGAGCACTAATAAATAGTTAATAATACATCACACACACACACACGTATATATACGTATATGTGTATGTATATACACACTGATAAGCTATTGACAGGTGAAGTGAATTACATTATCTTATTTCAGTGACACCTGTCAAGCTGTAATATATTTTAAGCAGCAAGTGAACAGTCTGTTCTTGAATTTGATGTAGAAAAAATAGACAAGCATAACGATCTGTGCAACAGTGACAAGGGCCAAAGAGACACACTCACACACACACTCTCATGTCAAGTGTGATGTCTAGACAACTGGGTCAGAATATCTCCAAAACGACAGGTCTTGTCGGGGTTTCTGGTATGCAGTGGTTAATACCTACCAACAGCGGTCCAAAAGTGCTGAGGGCTTATAGGGTGAAAGCTAGACTGTCTGGCCTGACCCTCAGAAGATCCACAGAAGGATCTTGGTGGCAGATATCACAGTGCACCTTTAGAGGTCTTATGGAGACCATGATTTGGTGCATCAGATATGATGCATACAAAAGTGTACAAAAAGTGTCTCGGTTTGATAGCATTCCATATATAAAGACATCAATATACACAGGTGCCTCAAGAGCCTAGCAGACATGGTGACACACAGATACACACTTAGAAAACATACAATAGGACACTCATGACTTAAAAAATAAGTACACACACACACACACACACACACACACACACACTACTCAAAGACCGACACGGTAAACCATTCTCTGTGTCCTTGAGTGGGTTTAGGATGCAATGTGCTCATCAACATAAGCTAGGATTAGATGTTTCCTTTCATTTCACGGAAGATCGTTTGCAGCTGCGCTTTTCAGTGCTATTTTACTGTTTCTAAAGGATGCAATAAAAATCAGCTATTGACTCTTGACTCTCACTTCCCATGTGGAATCCATGAATAATTGATAGTAGGGAAGAATCTTCACACCTCTATTGTAATGCTTGTACTCCAAATCCCAGGACCCGAGCACAAAACATGTCTGTCTCTCCCTTTCTCTTAGATCCAATCAAATTTAAAATGTGTCAGAAATGATTGTATTAGGATTAAAATATTGCCAAAAAAGTGGTAAATGATTCTCTCGCTCTCTCTCGTTCTCTCTGATAAGAAGGTTCATTATCATCCTGATACAGATTTGCTCTGCTGCCATTGTCAGCTTTTCATTGAGTCTCATTCAGCTCATAATATTACTGTTAACATCTGGCAGTGTTATGCTGTCAATGCAATTCTCATGCTGACCCTGAAGATGAGTTCTGTAATGTCTCTGCATCTGTAGGCAGTCTTGATCTCTGCCTCCCATCATAATGATTATTATGAAAACGCTGATGTTATAATATCAGTGCCACAGTAGCCTTAGTGTGATCTGTTATCAGTATCATTAACTACACCACAAGTAATATCTGCAATAAATGGAAAGACTTGCATATTCTGACAGATAATTATCTACTGATAATTTACTCATGTGTACTTTGCACCTTTACCAATTGCTCGTTTTATTAGGTACACCTACCTGACAGTACACTGTACATCAAACAGACCACTACAGATTTACTACTGGTGGCGGCATGTTACTGTTATTATGTGGCACTGCTATGAGTCTAGCATCTGCAGGGCTTACAAAATATAGCTATATAAACTGCCTGGTCAAACACACTAATAATTTGTAGGACCGCCTTTAGCTTCGATTACGGCACGCATTTGTTGTGGCATCGCTTCCAAAAGCTTCTGCAATGTCACAACATTTATTTCTGTCCAGAGTCGCATTCATTTTTCCCCAAGATCCTGTATTGATGATGGCAGATTTGGACCACTGCGCAAAGTCTTCTCCAGCACATCCCAAAGATTCTCAATGGGGTTCAGGTCTGGACTCTGTGGTGGCCAATCCATGTGTGAAAACGATGTCTCATGCTCCCTGAACTGCTCACAATTTGAGCCTGATGAATCCTGGCTTTGTCATTTTGGAATAAGCCTGTGCCATCAGGGAAGAAAAAATACACTGATGGAATAACCCGGTCGTTCTGTATATGCAGGTAGTCAGCTGACCTCATTCTTTGGGCACGTAACGTTGCTGAACCTAGACCTGACCAACTGCAACACCCCCAGATCACAGCACTGCCCCTATAGGCTTGTACAGTAGGCACTAGGCATGATGGGTGCATCACTTCAGCCACCTCTCTCCTTACCCTGATGCTCCCCTCACTCTGGAACTGGGTAAATCTGGACTCATCAGACCACATGACCTTCTTCCATTGCTCCAGAGTCCAATCTTTATGCTCGCTAGCAAATTGAAACAGTTTTTGACAGTTAGCTTCACTGATAAGTGGTTTTCTCAAGGCTACACAACTGTTTTGTCCCAATCCCTTGAGTTCCCTTCACACTGTGCATGTGGAAATGCTCTTACTTTTACTATTAAACATATCCCTGGGTTGTGCTGTTGTTTGTCTACGATTTGATTTCACCAAATGTTTAACTGATAGTTTCATCAGTCTCCTTAGATGTTTTCTCTGCTTGATGCATGCCAATAATTTGACCGTTCTGAAACGGATTAACATCTTTTCCACGAATACAGGATGAATGTTTTCGACATGGTTGTTGTACAAATGAGAAGCTGCACACTGCATCAGTTAGGGTTAAATAACTTTTTGCCAGCAGCATAATCTCTCATGCAGTAATTATCCAATGGGAGGGTGTTATATATTTGCTTAGTTAAATCCAGGTGGTGACCTTTTTTTTTGGCCAGACAGTGTATATTCCATGCATCATTTGTGTTAACTATCCCTTCATGTCATTAGTGGCAGACCACATAGGTTTTGTATGGTTTATGGTACGGTTGTCTGATTTTTGGTTGGTAGACCACAGTATTTTCAACAATGCTGTAACACTGGGGTGTTTCGAAATCTTGGCAACAGAGCGGCACCTGATACACTCACAGCAGCCCTGTAAACACTACCTCATGTTATTAGTATTGCTCAGATTGGTCTACCTTTCAAATAGGCAGTAGTGGTCTCCTGCTAGGGAGGGCAAAGGTGGGATGACGTACTGTGTATAACAAATGATGGGCTACAGTTAGATGTAATTGTAATTGTGTGTATCTGATAAACTGGCCAGTGAATATAGCTACGACGCAGCTAGTGTGTATCAGAGTGTGTTAAAGCTATGAGTGGATACACATGTTGAACTTCTAACTCAAGAAATGAGAGTCTAGGGACCTTGTGTCCTCAGGAAAATGAGTATGACACATAATAATGCATTTTTCTTATAATGACCACGGGTTATTGTGTGGGTGAGTGGCTGCAATGGTTCTGTACAAGATCAGAAAATGCATAAAAACACTTCAGGGAAACTCCACCCACAGCAGTGGCACATATATACCAAGGCAGCTTAACACGAGAGCAGGAAGGCCGTTTGGCTCCAGGGAATCCAATAATGCTTCAGCTCACAAGCCAGCTGCTGTTACCGAGGTGGAAACAGATGTGTTGCCATGGTTACAGTACCTGTCAGTGAGAGGGGTGATGACTAAGCGGCCTGAGTTGCCCAGGTACTCGTAACCGTACTGGAAGTGTGTATTGGTTTGTTTGATAATGCAGTCATCCACATCCTAAAGACACACACGCAAACACATAACATACAGGTCCTTTAATTCACCATGTTATAAAACACACAATCAAATACTCGTCATCTATTGTAACACAGAAACATTACAAAATCAGTATTTAGCACATGAAACAAATAGACCACAATCTATAGGACTATGAATATGAATCTATTAGTAACACACAAATCACACTAGGGCTCAATAATAAAACCACAACAAAATATTAATAAAATGATAACTACAGGCTAAACATGTTTTCATTCTGTATTTAATCACACCGTAAAAAGAACCAGAGTTACTATTTCTCTGGGACACTAATCTGTAGTTTATAGACAGTCTCCATCCTGCTTTCTCATTCACTTTTTCTCCCCATTCTCTCTCCAACCCCCCCTCTCACCTTTTCCCAGTACAGACGGAGCTGACAGAGCCAGTCGAAAGAGTTTGCGTCGCAGCAGCCTGCTTTGACCAATTTATCAATGACATCACGGGCATGAACCTCTACGGTAACCAAGGCCACAATCTTGAGGCGCATGATTTTGGAAAGGTTTCCTCTTATGGCCTCAGAGTAACGGTTCAGCATGGACACCTGCCATAGACACATGACAAAATCTGAGACTTCATCTCCTATGTAACAATCCCACCGCACTGTGTGGCACTCGTACTGTGGCACAATATCATGGTTACGAATCGAGCAGTTAGATCTGCTGCAGATTTTCCTTGGTTCGGATATCCGTTACATGTGCGACCTTGGCTGTGGAAGCTAGTTAAGTCTACAAACAAAGGCGAATACATCAGTCAATCATTGTGCTTGTGCCACAGGAAATCAATCAGCATGCTTGCTGGAAGACCCCCAAGGGAGGCGCTTATCTCACCTGTTTCTTCTTCATGGATTTTAGTGCTGATTTGTCTGCCCTCTCTTTGCCTGCAGTCAGAGATTTGGTGACGTCTGCGGTCCACTGGATCTGACTGGCTGTTATCAGCATCTGTATGAAAGGAGTACATTTTACCGTGTGGAAGCACAAACATGTAGACAGACATGAGGTCACTCACCTGTCCAGGCCAATCTTTAACCCACTTGTCTCTCTTTCCAGTCATCTTTCTCAGAGCTGTGTGGCAGTTCTTTAAACAATCCTTCAGAGTCCAGCGCATGGTCCGCTCAATATCACACAGCCATGCCTACACACACACACACACACACACACACACACACACACACACATCGAATTTTTTTCCCAATATGACGATACCAGTGTGCAAGAATTGAGGTCCGTCAAGACATGATTTGCAAAGGTTGGTGCAGAAGAACTGGATTGTCCTACACAAAGTCCTGACCTCAACCCCATTGAATACTTTGGAGCTAAACTAGATTGCTGACCGCACGCCAGGCCTTTTCGACCGACATCAAGGCCTGACCTCACTAACACTTTGTAGCCGAATGAGCACAAATCCCCACAGCCATGCTCCAAAATCTAGAAGAAAGCCTTCTCAGAAAAATAGAGGTTTCTATAACAGCAAAGGAGGACTGCGTCTATAATGGGATCTTCAACAAGAACATACGAGTGTGACTTCTCAGGACTTTGCAAACTTTTGGCTGTATAATGTAGTAAACGTGTCCTTAAGTCACAACTTTGGTCACGCTGTTCAAGTTTATTTCTTGCTTATTTATATCTTGAAATCTGACTGCAGCTTGAGCGGATGGGATTTGGATGTATTTCAATATGTATTCCTTAACAAGAATGAATAATCTTTGCAGACCTGTTTCAACATTCAATAATGTTCCTCAAATTACTGCAGACCAGAAGTGACCTGAACTTGAGGGTAACTGAAGTGAGCAAGGGAAAAGTAAATCTTTTGTAAATCTGAGTAAAGCAGCAGTCATACTGGACTTTTCACCCTTGTGAGGGTGGTGCCAAAAATACAGCAATTTTTGGATGGTCCTGGTGTTATATGATTTGGAAGGAATGTACTGGTAACATGAGCTAGCTAAATGGTTTATTTTTTGCAACTGTGAACAACAAGCTGACACTAAGAAAACAGTCAGGCAAAAGTCCAAGGCTTTTTACAGAAAAAAAAGAAAAGAAAACAAAAAACACCACACTCCACCCTGTTGGTTTCCTACCGGCTCAGGCTTTCATGGTTTCATATCTTCTTCTCCCATTTCATCTTCCTCTCAGTCCAACCACTGCTGAAGAGCATATTTAACATGGTATTGGTCTGAGCTTACCTCTACTGGTCCCTCTAGAAGAACAGGATGAGTGAAATCTACAAACTCCCCATCAGCAGAGAACATCCCACCAGCTTCAGACTTCATGCTGCTGAGTCCCATCTACACACATAGAGGTTATTTACATTGTACATTATGTGTTGTGGGTCTCTGTGTCCAAGACTCACTTAAAAATACAATGCGAGTGATCACAAGGTTTACATTTCAGATAAGATTTTTCTCTATTTTTTTGGTGGGTTTAGTGTGTGTGTGTGTGTGTGTACCTTGTTGATGCGCAGACTCTTGATATTGTCGAAGCATTTTTTGAGGTGGGGCTGCACAGCGTTAGGGTTCCGTGACTGGCCTAGTATTTCCAGCAGGTCATCGTTGGACAAGAAGTAGAATCGGGGAAAGACCTGTCTCTTGGTCTCCAGATACATATCTAAAGACTTTTGGATTTCCTCCAGCTTACTGTTCATCTCGGACAGCTTCTCAAGCAAACCTGGCACAGAGAGGGGACAAGTCTCTGCTCTCTTACACTTTCTTATGTCACCTTTAACCACATGATGTTCATCTTCCTTTTTTATCAAACTATAAGGAGTTATATTTTACTTCTTTAAATTACTGTTTACTTAAAAATCTAAACATGTATATATCACCAATCAGCTATAACATTAAAACTGCCTGCCTACACAGACAAAAACATCTCTGACCCATTAAGACAAGAGCTCTACAAGACCTCTGAAGGTGTGCTGTGGTATCCAAGACATTAGCCTCCACGCAAATGAGTGAGTCTTGGCCACCCATGAACCAGTCCTTCCTTGGATTGTTTTTGGTAGGCACTAAAAACTGCATACTCGGACCCAGTCATCTAGCCATTACAGTTTGGTCCTTGTCAAAGTTGCTCAGATTCTTACACTTGCCCGTTTTTACCGCTTCCAACACATCAGCTTTGAGAACAGACTGTCGCTTTCCGTCACAGGTGTAATGAGATACTGTTTGTAATGAGATACTGAATGTTTTTTTACTTAACCTGTTACTGTTTATGTGGTTTTAATGTTAAGGATAATGTGAGTGTGTAAACATTTAATAACAACAGCTCTGTGATGAGGCAGACAAAAGTCTTTATTTTTTTACAATAACACACAACCTTGAGTGTTGTATTGCTTTTATATAACAGTTTGGAAAATAAATAAAGTAACAAATAAAATATTGAGCCGTGAGCCACTTGATATGTTTTAACGTTAGCATTTTCTACTGCCAACCCAGCTGGTATTTCAACGTTAATTCACAGTTGAATAAACATCTTGGTATACATTAAATCCTAGTTGGATTTTGTATTGATTTTGAAAAGTGAATCAATGTTGATATCGTGATGTTTCACCGTCTAGTAGGCTGGATTGGAATGGGGATTCTATTTGACATCTTTTTAACATTAAATGTTACTTTAAAGTTATAAAAAAAATTGACACAATCTTAACCGCTTTTTAACACTAACGGTTGGTCACACATGCCTGCTGGATCTATCTATCCATCCATCCATCCATCCAGGATGCTGGTAGCTCCACCCATCCATCTATCACTCACTCACTCACTGTACAGCCTGCATCTTATTCTCCAGCTACTTTTGTAGACCAGAATATCACACTCCATTTCCCAATTACAGTTTTCTTACTTCTGTTTTAAGGCATTCTTGTTTTATTTTCCTCAGGGCATTTACATTATTTCTTGCTTCATTATATGATTCATTGTTTCAATACACCGTTTCGGTTTGCTTAGGAACAGTGTTCAGCCGGTGATAAAAACTAACCAGTGTGTGTGGCTGGAACTAATTGTTGTGTGTGTAATGACCAAGAGGATTCACTACAAATTTCAGTACAATAAATACTACATATATAGTTTATCATATTTATACGGCCAGCTTAAGATGGTCCTTCTTCCTGTTCCCAGCTGTACTGCATCATCATTTGCCTAAGTGGCATGGCTCAACTCCTAATTCTTACCTGGGTGCTGTGTTCCTCTCAGAGCATTCTTGTCCTTGTTTAGTCGGTCCATGATGGTCTTCCAGCTGGAGTTGATATCGTCGAACTCGGCGGACTCACGTGGCAGCTGCTTCCGAATATCCTCTCCCAAAAAGATGTTCTGAGAGAGTGTTGGAAATAAATGGTAAAAGGAATCACAGGTGTGTATACAAAGACACATACACACAGGATATCTATTCTGACAGCCACTAGGCTTTTTTCCCCCCATTCGTGTTAAAAGAACAGCTGGTTCTGAATTCTCACCCTGCCTTTTGCATGTTTGTGCAATCATATGAGAGAGGCTGTATTTTTGCCTCTGCATCAAGCTGAGGTACTGGTGTCATGGTTAATGCAGCAGCACAAACCTGCTGTTTTACCTCTGCAGATATGGGGATTATTAAAGGAAGCAAATTAGCGAGAGCAAGTGAGGCTCGTACGAGTGTGAGCTCATGGATAATCAGTAAAGTTTTACAGATGTTCATATGGGATTGTGAATGCCTGGTGAACCACTTGATCTTGTTTACAAAAAACAAAAGCGGTTTTTGGGGGTGTTTCTTTTTTTGGAAAACAATTCCTATTGTAAAATATATGTGATTGTTTGTTGATACTGGAAAATAATATATACAGCATGTACATACACTAAAGTACCAGACAAACTAAAAAAAATTCGTTCTGATGCTTTTTTGGGCCTCTTTCAACAGGACAATGCACCACCACACACAGCTAGAGACGCCAAATTAGAGAAACATTTATCTAAGTTTGGGTTTTGCCCTTCCCACCAGATCTCAACGTTATCAAGCACAGCTAGAATGTCATGCAACATGCTGTGGAAAATCCTACATCTTGCAGTACAACAGAATTGTAGACTGTTCGGCAGAAAGTATGATGTTCATTGGCTACAGAATATTTCTGCAAGCTCATGGGGACCATGCCCCATGGGGGACTAGTGTATTGGAAAATGTTAGTTTGTTTAACCCAGTTAACAATGTACTAAATCTATACAAAAATGTGCTTATTCATTTTGAATGAGAGATGATTTCTGGTGACAAGAGGAAGCGCAAACATGAGCGACACGAAGTGGGTGCAGTCCAACAGGCAACAAAGTTAAGTGGGGTTTAATACAATTATGCAAATTAGGAACGAAGCAGAGTACTACAGACTTTATTTCCACTGTGAAACTGTGTCTCGTTATTTGGTTCCTCAATATTTGTTCCCACTAGAGATGGAAGAGACGCTCATTGCTAAGGTTCCATACGGCATGTCTTGTATTATGAACCCAGACAGAGCAGCGGCGCTGCTTTCACTTTAACAGACAGAAGAAATCACCAATAACTCACTCAGTTGTCTTCTCATACTGACTGCACGAACAGTGATGCACTAGACATAACCGGAATATACAGACAAGCGATTTCCCTCCAGGATTTTGAAACAGGTCTGATTTGTGGTAAACATCAGACGGAAAGGTGTGTGATTTGCGATGTGATTTTGTGTACGTTCTGTAACTACTGATCAGTAAAGACTGGCATACTCCCTGGGCATGGTAACTAAGGGTCAGCTTTAGTTTAGAAACGGCCATGAAAATGCCCACTGGTGATGGGCAACCAGCGGTCTGGGTAACGAGAGGAAAAAATCACTGCCGGTGTGAGTGTAGGGTAACACGTGACTATCCTCCAAGACAGGTGAAATAATCCAGCTGCATCTTTTCAAACTGCTGCTCCTGTGTCCTTTAACACATGCACGAATTCACAGATGCCCACAACTGGTTGTGTCGCTGTGATTATCCATCACATGTACATAAAGCAGTTAAAAGATTATTTTATGCCAATAAGTAAGAAGACAAGAGTACGGTGATAGATTCATGCTCACTTCTGTCATGTTCAGGAAAACAGATAACAAACAAGCAAAGTGTCCTGTACGGACTGTAAAACAATGTCAGGTCACTGATGTGTGTGGCTTTTGTGTGTATACCTCCAGGTACATCCACTGTCTCTGGACAGTAAGTATCATCTCTATGACCTCCAGTATGAGAGACAGGCAGCGTTCCCAGCGGTCCACCTCTTTCTCAAAAGCCCTGACAAAGCGTGAGGCTTTCATTGTGGACAAAGTGACCTGGTTATCCTCCAGGGCCTGGAATACCTCCTCTGTACCTCTAAAGACAGCACACACACAACACAACACACAAATGGTTATTGTTAGGACTTTCGTGTAGCATGAATACTGTAGATAATTAATGTTTTGCCCCAAACTAAAAATCTAACAAACCATAACAGTCTTCTTTAATTTTCTCAAGGAAAATCTGTAACACTGCTGTACTTTTGTAAGGACTGGGTGATTGTGAGGACATTTGTTCCTTTTTTTTATTCCCGCAAATGGCTAATCATGTCTTGATGCACGCACACACACACACCCTAAGCACACAGTTATTGACCATTACCCCAGGTACTCAGAGTATAAAAAAGAGAGCAATGACCAACAAAGAAAAAATATGTTGAAGATTTTTTTTAAAAAGTGGCCATCACTGACAGAAACCTTCATGCTGACAGTAACATCCATTTCCCTGCACTATTCCCATCTCAGCAACCTCCATTTCTATCTGAACCCACCATTTTCTCTCCGCTGAGGCAAGGGGATCAGCGGGAAAGATGCAGCAAACAAAAGAAAGGACAAAGTGAACAGCATTGGCCCTCGACCCCCTCCTAAGTGTACCGCGTTACCATAGCAGCAGCCTCACGCCGCTGCAACCGTCTCCATGCCAACAGCAGACCCAGCTTTAGAGCAAAGACGAGACAGTCCTCACACATGACATAGATATACAAATTTACACACACACACTTGCAGATATATTACCTTTCATTTACATTGAGCCATGTATATCATTATAAAGTGATCTGATAAGGTGACTCCATTCTCAAATGTCTTTTTATAACACACGGTCCATAAAAGCCGCAGGTGTGTGTGTGTGTGTGTGTGTGTGTGTGTGTGTGTGGAGAGAAGACCTTACTTTCATAATGCTCTCTGCTTCCATGTACTACCCTTAACATCCATGTCCTTTTACTGTAAATAAAGCCTCTTTGTAGACTGGCTGGTTTTAATCTCCAGCAACACTCACACACTCACACTCACAGTTTGGGATATAAAGGACAGACTGAGATCACGTTGAGCATGAATAGATTATTTAATTCCACTTTTCTTTACACTCCATATTCACACCTTCACACACAAACACATGTGCACACACAATTTGCCCCTGCATGCCCAAGAGAGGGGAAGGTAAGGGGAGAAGGATGAAGGCAGAGCAGGTTGTCATGGTAGTAAGGGTGCACCAATCATTTTCAGGCATCACAGAAAAAAATAAAACAGAGGGGGCGTGAGAGGGGATAAGAGGGGAAAAAATAAGGCAGAGAAGATATATGTATAGAAATAGACATGACATATCCCAAATATAATTAAAAAAAATATTTTTCATTCATCTTCAGTAGCACAAAAAATACTCATTCATTCGTCTTTAGTAACTGTTTCATCCTGGTTCATGCACACTGGATGTCAGGCAAGAATACACACACACACACATTAACACCTCACACAGCCAGTCCATCAACTTGAATGTTTTTGGGTGGTGGAAGGAAAGTGAGAGAACCCAGGAGACATGTGAAGAACAGTTAAAGCCTCACACAGAGGGAAACCTGAGCTCAGGATCGAGCCAGTGACCATGTAGCTGTGAGACTGAGACACTACCTAATACACCACCATCCTGTCTAAATAAACAGTTATTATTTATAAATAAATTCCCAATGTTGGACCAACTGGACCCATATAAACATTGTAGGGATTTTGCTGTAAACAATTTGTAGTTAGAGCTGGGCGATAAAACAGTAACAATAATTACCACGATATAAACGAAGTATAATTGATAACATGTCGATCAAATTAGTTCCATCCATGTTTTAACAGACACCACGAATACCTAATGAGAATGAGAATATCGCCAAGCAGAACCAACCATGTGGCTGAACTAGAGTTACAGCCGTTTCACGTTTGGTTGACGCAGTCAGCACAGAGCATAGGCGTAGCGGGGGCTAAGCCCACGTGCTAATGTTTGGGTTACTGCAGGCGTGCACACCAGTACTAATTCACAACTTGGTGAATGTTAGTTTAGTTTGTCTTCTTTTGTTTACATTTGAAAGCTGTGTTTGAATTCATACTGAGGATTTCTACAGAATATTTTTGTTTATTTATTTGTGTTTTACAACAATTTAAAAATGTTATATTGTAAGGCTATACAAAGAAAAGGACACAATTTTTCAAGTTTTAAGATTTTATGTTGTGTTTACTTTTATTTAGTTGGAATTTACTTTGTTTTCCTGCAAAACTTGAAAGCTTTAATTAAGATTTAATTAAGATTATTTTATTTATTTGGGGTTAACCAAATAATTTAGTGTGTTCCATAAAACATGA
>JAOVVF010000042.1:7104326-7132048 GCA_028565595.1 Duopalatinus emarginatus | reverse complement strand
TATATAGTTTTTTTTGGAATACAGTGGAGTAACGTTCCATAGAACATAGTACAAGTTCTGATGGGAGATACATAAAATTTTAAATCAGAATTTGCCTTTTGATATCTTCACTTTAGACTTAGGAATAAAAAAGAACCTTTAAGTGTAACAGAAATATTGATTTGATTTATATTGTGATATATATTGATATTGACTAATACGGAACAAATATCGTGATAAGATTACATAAGATCTCCCAGCCCTATTTGTAGTTTTACATTAAGTCAATATGTCGTACATTAAACTTGGAAATGTCTCCGTTTATGACTTTGCAGATAGCATAACTTACCACTAATTGGTCAGTAGCTCAGTGATAGAGCACATGTTTTGCCTGTATGAGGTCCTGGGTTCAAGCCACGACATCTCCAAATGTTCTGCTGGATATCCTTGTAATAAAGTACCAAGCCTTTGTGAGTGAAAGCAGGTGTGTTATGCCCTGGGTTCCATCTTTTAGGTGCAGCCGTTCGCTTAAGGAACCAGTCTTGTAATCAGAAGGCCCCTGGTTTGAGTCCCGCACTGACAAGACGCAACTGAAGTGCCTTAGAGCAAAGCACATGTTACACAAAACCCCCAACATGTTTTATTGCACAGATAGATTACATGTGGTCAAATTCCTTTGTGTGCAAGCACAGTGATCAATGAGTCACTTCACTTCATTAACTGCTCTAGACTTAGCTTGATACCAGTCTTATACTCTGACCTTTAGTATGTAACTGGTCGAATCGGGTTCTATGCAGTCCTCCTAATCCCATGCTAAACAAAATTCTTTTCACTTTACAGGGAATTGTGTTGAACTGAAATGACCGTCTGTGGTAATCGTACAGCACTATAGACGAATGGAGACTACGTTGCTAGAACATTTCTTTAATTACTTAATTTAATCGCTTATCCCAAAAAAGGTCAAATACATTTCCATCCCATGTTGAATAGGGATTTTGATTTTACAAATCAGCATATTTACTTTTGCCCATATAAACAGAGAAGCTTCTGCTTTGGCTTTTGTTCACCAAAAAATTTGTTAAAAAGAAAATACATCTGACTAATAGCACAGGAAATGCGTTTAACCTTCATTTGCACTGGACTGAAGTAGCTGCATTCATTCCCCTTTCCTAAATAGACACACTCAATTACCTCCTACACTCTTGTATGGTGAGCAACGCAGGCAGGAGGGGCAATGTGGTATGGATAAGTGCTTCAGTTTTTTCAGCCACACACAGACAGTAAAGAAACTAGAGAAAGAGAGAGACAGGTGGATTTTATAGACACACACACACACACACACACACACACACACTGTCACACTTATTACAGTTGTCTCCAGAAGGCCAGATCCGACTGTGTGTGTGTGATAATGCTTATTACTTGAGTGATTGTGTGTGACTCGATGTATAAGGCATGTTTGTGGAATGCAGTGTGTGTTTGCTGATTGGAACCTGTCTCACAGGAACAGCAAGTGAGAGCAGAAAAAGAAGACAGAGGCGAGAGAAAGACGGAGAGAGACTGAGAGAGAAAAAGAGAGAGAGAGAGAGAGAGAGAGAGAGAGAGAGAGACAGAGCAACAGCAACTCCAGCCATATTCCATACACCACATACTGATATATACACTCATTCTGTTTATATCATTAATAACTCCCTTAGTGACACACACATCTGTCTTCAGTCAGTAATTCTCTTATCCGGTTTGTCCGGAGCCCACCCAGGATCGCAAGGCAGAAACACCCAGGGTGCCAATCCATCGCGGAGTACCGCACACACACCTAGGACAATTTAGAAAATCCAATTTGCCTACCATGTGTGTTTTTCGGGAAGGTTGGAGAAGACCTGAGCGTACGGCGAACAAACACAGGGACACAGGAAAGAACACACCAGACTCCCAACATACATATATATCCAAAAAAGAACTAGTGAATTCAAGTCACACAAGAGACACATGCAGGGACACATGCAGAGTTTAAAGGACAAAGATGTTTCCATGAATAACAGACTGCGTGTGTGTGTGTGTGTGTGTGAGTGTGTGTATGTGTGTGTACAGGGCAGGAGGCAACAGGTGGTGAACGGTGCACATAGAGAAGGAATAGAAATAGCTAATAGCACACTTTCCTACGCATGTTCTCTTCACTGTGTGACTTTAGGATGCACAATGTTGCCAGTACATGTGTTTTTCTGAATTAAGTCATTTTAATTCATGGCTCTGAATCAGGCAGAGCTAGCTGAGTGTATATGACTCTGAACTAGCGCTTGCAAATGTTACAACAAATTGCGTGAAGTAGAAGTGCAGCTGTTGTTCCTTCCATTAGAACTACAGTTCTTAACCTTTCCGAGAGGACGTGATTTATGTGTATTTTGGAAGGGAGTCCTAGTGGCTGGAAAATTTACTTCTTTTCCGTTCCCCAACCCTTGGATGGCAAGTTTATCAGCAGGGCAGTGCCTCTAATAAAGCCCTTTTCTGTCTCTCTCTCTAGCTCTCACTCTCTTTCTTTCTCATCAGCGAGCTTGGGTCGGGATGCTAACTAAATTAGGCCGCAAGTCTAATTCTAATCTGCAGCAGATGGCCAGACCAGAAGCAACAGCAAAATAGCAACATGAAGTCAGATCTCAAACACACACACACAGGACTCAAAGGACACACACCGAGCAGGCGCGCACACACACACAAACACACATAGACACACAGACACTAGGTGGCAGTGTTGTGCCTTGCAATGACACTGGTCTGGACTCACTAAGGACGTAATAAAGACACAAATCAATGTCGATAATACAGAGAGAGCTGCTCAACCTGGGCTGAGTTATAATTTGAGGTCTCACGCTGAATTTGGAGAATAAACACAGTAAGCACAAATTCATGCGAGGAGACAGGCACGTGTACGCGCACACACACAACCGGGCTCATCTAATTTGATGACTGAAATGCACGGGAGGACCACGAAACGTCTTTCAATGATTATGATTAGAAAGCTAGTTCAGAAGTGTGTTTCCTAATGTGTGTGTGTGTGTGCCTTTTCTGCACTAGAAGTACTAACACTACAACATAACCTGGGCTGCACTATCAATGCTTCCCTAGACATGCTTTTTGGAATATTTTTACTCTATAATAATGTGGAAAACCTCATTATTACCAGCCCTGCACTCCAAGGTACTGATTTTGTCCAGTGAAATGCAACCGAGCCTCATACAAAATTCCACCAGCTAGCAATAGACCGCTTTCTAATAACAGCAAGCAGCAAATCGTTTTTTTTGCATCTGCATTTACTTTAATCCTACACAAATTAATTTTCCAGTCAATGGTTGGATGTAAACGATACAGCTAGAGTGTGTTCATTTTGATAGATACAGCCTATAATGACTGGCATCCATGTTAGCTAGCTGCCTGAACACTAGTGACTACCTGAAATCCAATAAAACAGAAAATGTGTCACAGTTTTAAAGCATTACGCAGGAATTATAAGTTTCAAGATTAGGCATTGATTTGCTGTGCAATATCTTTGTTAAATGGCAGTCTGAGATTGAGAAACAATCAAAACAGCCTCTTTCTTCTTGCTTTTTTCAGAGTTCAAATACAAAACATTTCAGTGATTAGACGTAGCATGTGTGAGCGTGTGATTGCGTAAGTGTTTGTGTGAGTATTTATATACAGACAAACCACCCGCTGCCTTATGCAAAATCACACACATTTCATATGTGAGTACATGATTAATACGTGATCATACATGAACGTGCATTTTTCCATGTTATGCCCTGAAATAATAGAAAAAATAAATATATCATGTGTAAAAAAAATAAATAAATAATCATATGCAAAAGCACACCGATCAGCCATAACAAGCAGCTGTGAAAACAGCTCTGACCTGTCGAGGCATGGACTTCACAAGACCTCTGTAGATAGATAGGGTAGATAGAGTACATTATTTAACCCTAAGGGAGATTTCTTAAATTTCACAGGTGTTCTGTGGTATCTAGCACCAAAACATTAGCAACAGATCCTTCTATGGTTCCTCTGTGGGATCAGGCCAGTGAGTCTTGGGTGCCCATCACCCTGTCACCAGTTCACTAGTTGTCCTTCCTTGGACCATTTTTTGGTAGGTCCAAACTACTGGATACCAAAAACCTGCAGTTTTGGAGACAATCTGACCATCTAAATGTTACAATTTGGTCCTTCAGAGTTAAAAATCTCACAGATCCTTACACTTGCTTATTTTTGCCTGCTTTAAACACATCAACTTTGAGAACTGGCTGTTTATCTGCTGCCTAATATATCCCACCCCTTGACAGCTGCCACTAAACCTGCCTGTGGATTTGCATTTTAATGCTATGACTAAAATCCACATATTCTATTTGTAGTTGCCTAAAATAAGTCAACTGAAACAATGAACGAACGTTGCACATTTTTAAATCGACATCCCAGGTATGCGTACTAAAATTGTAATACTCCTTATCAGACTTGCTCGTGACATACAGTGAATGTTGCAGAGCAATGATTTATGTTATGTCCGATGTACCCAATAAAAGGATCTGGTCTGACTGAGGCATAAATTAAAATATATACACAAATATATTCCTGCATGAAGACATATTGAAGATCTTTACATAAGTAATTACAATTCAAATGCAACTTTAATACGATTTTGACAGACTGCAATAACACAAACATACACATAATCACATCTGCACACATAATGTTCAATATCATCTACAGTATGATCACTGCTGCTCTTAGAACACTGCCATCCGTTACTGTGAGGCACAGTAATATAAAAATTGATTTGGTCTCTGAGAGCACATACCTGAATACTAAAGAGTATGCTTTAGACAGAGAAAGTAAATGTGAAGGAGAAGAAAGGCTAACACTGATGGAATCTCTTATTTCCTACACGGGATCCGTGTGTTAACAAGCTGGGAGATTCATGGGGAAAAGGGAAAGAGAGCGAATGAACGGCCTCTCGCTGCACTGCCGCTATAAATAGAAGAGGAGATTGGCGTGTCACAGGGACCACTTTAAGCTCCAAGCTTCTACTGTTCACTCTCTTTTTAGGCCTCCTTTTTTCTTTTACCATCTCCCTACCTGTCAGTGTGACAGCAACCCATGCCTGTCCCTCTCTCCCACCCTCTATCCCTCCTCCTCTCGCTCTCTCTCAGGTGGGCGTGGGTGGGTTTTGTGACTGCAGGATGATGACAGCTCGGAAAACAGAGACGCAGCCTTTTGGGCTTTACGATCAGCACGCCCCAAACATTTCATTAATCTAAACACACAAGAGCACAGACCTATACATCAGGTTACAAAAGCCTGCACAGGCCCACATTGGCACACTGTACTATTCGAACAAGTGCACACAAAAGACTGGGGAAACATATTTGTGCACATTCTCTCTCCTTGCCCTGGCATAATTAAAAAACAAAAAGAAATATTTTAAAAACACCAATAATCCTTCAATCAACCTCGTTCATAATTCAGCACACGCACGTGTGCAAATCTTCAAGCCGAATGCAGATGTGTCCAGGGTCTGTGTTTCTGACGTAAAAACCGACTCTATTAGATTAGAGTGTGTACTTGGCTGCAATATATTTACAGTGTCTCATCTCCTCTATTTCTCTCTGGCTTGTTTGAATAATTGAGAATAGATTGTGCTGTGTGAAAGTCCCCGATGGTCCCAATCAAACAACAAAATGCTAATGTTATCATTTAAATTGATCCAAATAGAGATTTTCTTTTTTGTCCCAGAACGATTACTTAAGGACAGACAAGTATTAATTAACAGATGCTTGTCTTGTTTTTCTATAGATCCGTACACAAGATTTGTTTTGTGGATGGTGATGTAAAAAAAAACTGTAGTGGCTAGTAGTGGTTTTATAATGGTATGGGATTTGCTTAGCTGGTATTCCATGGGAACTATGGTGATCATTGTTTATAGAATATTTCCATATTCAGCACCTCAGTGTATGTTTCCAGGTTTTACCACAAAAAAAATCCCTGGTGTCCTGAGGGTCTGTTATGTACATACCTAAGGATGTACAACTTTATTTTTATAAGGTAAACACACTTCAGATATTTATCACCTACAAACAACTACAACTGGATTATACAAATATACTGGTTCATACAAATGTGCTTCTTTTAGCTGTACATTGTACAATTTTTTAATTTATAACCAAGATTAAGCTGCAATTTTGGTATTAAAAATGTAAGGGTGCCCTTTAAATTATACAAGTATTCGATTACAGCTGAAACACTTCTGAGACCAAGAGAAGGGAACAAATTAATATACTCCTAAAAACCTTACACTGTCTGATAGTTTCAGAATTGATTTTAAACTGCTGCTGCTGGTATATACATTACACACAACCACTGTTTTTTTTCTACACTGAAGATTTGGCTGCTGTAGTAAAACCTCAGACGGCTCCAGATATCAATGTGGAAATTCATTGTCCCCTTTTGTGTAATCCATGCACAATAGCAGTGTTTTTTGTTGCTATTTGAGCTCCTTCGCTGTAGACTTACACCTCTTTTACACAAGTCGGCCTTGTATAGTACACGGCTTGCATAGGAACAAGAACAAGTCTATCAGTCTCCCTCCTTTTGTCTGAATGACTAGTAATGAAAGCAATCCTCACAAAACAGTAGTAAACTCTAAAACGTAGCAACAATTAAAAAAACATATATTAGTAGTGCTAGACGGATTGCTTCATTTGGTTTCTTCGCAATAATTGGTTGGTTTAATGACTAGCATTACATTAAAGTACCAGGAACTTATATACCAGACTAATACCTTATAGGTCTCTCATGGGGCATGGACTCCACAAGCTTACAGCAATATTCTGTAGGCAATGAACACCATACCTCCTACAGAATGGTCCACAGTTCTATTGTATTCCAAGGTGTATGATTTTGCATGATGTGTGTTGCATAACATTCCAGACGTGTTTGATAACACTGAGATCTAGTGACTTGGAAAAATGGAATGGAAAAACCCCAAACTCAGATGAGTGTTCCTCTAGCCATAATTTGACATGTGTACGGTGTAATGTCCTGTTGGAAGAGGCCAAACCTCTTGCAGGACATGAACGAGTGTAACACACATCGCAGTCACCTGTCGGAGATGTTTGTAGACATACCAGAGGTCCTAGGGAACAAACCCCATACCATTGTAGAGCCACCACCAATCTATATATGTATATGTTTTTACAGTATGTAACAATTTTCCTAGCACTTCAGTGTGAATTTATTTTTATGTTGCAACAGCAAAAATAAAACTGTTGATAAAGAACGCTTTATTTTTGTTGGTGAGAGAGTGAAGTAGTGCTAGATAGCTATTGGGTGTGTTGATATTCACATCTGCACATCAGATGTATGCTAGGTCCTGCACAGGCCAGTTTTGAAGGCCACAGAGCAAGTGTACTAATGGAAAAAGGATCATTTCCATTTGGTTATTACACTACCTGTAGCTGCATCCCACTTTCTGAAAACCTAAACCTCATTATAAAGGCCATTGTTAAATCAAGGTTAGAATCTTTTCTTTACTCCGGGGCCTTTAAATGAACAGTCCATTTCTAGCAAGTACTTTATCTTGTATTTTATTCTCTACTTGTATTTGTACTTTTTTTTTTTTTACAAGCTGTCTATTTTTTTATTTACTTTATTTTTGCTTTATCATTGTAAAGCACTTTGAGGTACCTTGGTGTATAAATTGTTATACAAATAAATTTGTCTTTCTTGCACTATGTAACTGGTTCTCTGTCTGAAAAGTTCATGAATGAATAAAATTTGTAATGGCTCCAATAAATAAATTTGCTGGTACTATTTGCCTAATGCGTCTTGTATTTCAGTAGATGAATTATATTCATAAAATAAACTGCTCTGGAATGATTAGGACTTAATTTAAAAAAAAAAATCTGGCTACAAAAATGTATCCACGTAGTTTGCCGTGTTTAAAACTATAAAAAAATTTTCCCTCTTTCAATTTGCATCTTCTCCGTTCCGTTTTGCTCCTTTTCTTTTACCTAGGGGGCTGCTAGGTATGTCACCCAGACTAATATCAAAATGCCACATGAAATACTGTGCTCTTGCATGTAGCAGCACTCCCCTGCAGCGCACTATTCCATCATATTGAGGAATAGTGTTTTTAAGCTGCCAGCCTGCTTTGGTGCTAATATATTCACATTAAGGCACCATAACGCTGCATCTGATGAAGCCAGTAATGGGCCTCTGTGGACGTCCAGCTCTCCTCTCTGCACAAAACCGCCAATTACCCTTCGACTGGGAACACATGAAAGTTATGGTTCAATTAGGCTGTGGTAAAAATAATTCAATACATCAATTAGGCAAAGTCAATCAGGACAACTCTCCAATTAAGAGGTGGGAAAGCTGAAGGGCTATGGGTTTTAACTAGTGGGTACACAAGACCAACAGTGGCTGTGGCCTGGTTTGTTTGTGTGTGTGTGTGGCCATGGACATGTACTTCCACACCATGTTCCCTATCTGTGTTTCTGATTGTTTGATTACTAAAGAGAATAACTCAACGGAACAAATCTGTGGTGCTGAGAAGCAATTGTTAGGTGGATGCAGGAGTATTTTTTGGAAGGCCAGGCATTCATAAATCCTGTGTATAATGTAATTGGTATTTTTCTTTGTTTGTGTGTGTGGGGATTTTTTTTTTTTTTTTTACAGTAGCAGCAGTAGGTCAGAAAAATTCACTCTGGAGACATGTAGCATCTGGAGTCATTTCTGCTGAAGCACCACAAAAACACAGATTGTGACATTTGATGTTTTTGTCAGGGACTGTTTTGTTTTTTTCATGTTTTAACCACACTGCCAGGCAAAAGTCTGGACACACCTGTTCATAAAAGAGTTTATTTCATTTGAAATATTTTAGAACAAATTCACCTCAATGCCAACATGTTAAATAGAGAAGCGTCTGCTGCCTTCTTGTTACTAATTTGCACGCCTGAAATACACTTACAATATACTTGAAACAGGAAGGAAGCTATTGAAGAAAAGACTATTTCAGACATTTGACACTGCTGTGATCTTGATCCTGTCTGGTCTGGTCAGTTAATCGGCTTGTTCCAAGGATAATGCAATATAAATGCTACAAACATTCGTCTACTCACTCTTGAGATAACGTTATTGAGAGTCTCGGACAGATGGACGGACATATAATTAACGAAGGCAGATGAAGAAGAAACTACAGTAGATAGAAAAAAATCACATTTTACATTCCTGTAATCCTGATGAAGCTTTGCACACTTCTGGCATTATGTACACAAAGACTACTTACTTATGGAACCAATTTCATTTGAAGTACTACTGTTTGTTTTAAGTAAAAACTACTTAATAAAAATACATATTGGTTCAGAAATAAATTTATTTACTAATTTTCTTCAAGGCAATTAAAAATATATATTCCGTCTAGCATCTTTTGACTGCTTCACTTTTGGCCAAACAAGAAACTTTCAACTAAAATATTTATTTATTCATTTATTTGCTGTATTTCAAAATAACTACTTTATCATTTATGACATTCACAGCCAGTACAGACTTATTGTAGTTGATCTACTGTCAGGTTTCTTTAGATCTACACTGAGAAAATAGATGCTGATAACATGAAGATCTTAATTGCAGATTACAGAATGAACATCCCTAAATCCAGCCCCTAAGGACAGATATGGTCCCTCTCACTGGAAATGAACGGAAGTTCAGAGAGATTTAATCACCTCATTAAGTCCCCTAGAAGCCTCCTTATTAAGCACCTGAGTGTCAGAGACCTTTTGACCCTCAGACTGTGAATTTCACCCTTCCCGTTCCTCACCTTATTCTATGGTGCCCTTTGTCTTTGTAGGGAGTGATGTCCAGGGAGATCTCCTCCCATGTCTTAGTGATTCCCTCCAGTGACTGTGACAGGAAAAAAGCATAAAAGTCAAGAATTAGCAGACTTCTAACACAAGAAGGCACCTCCCACCTTCTTTCTAAATCCAGGCAGAGGTCAGAGCTGAGTAGGCAGCCGTCAGACTGAAAAAGGGCTTGGGAACTTTATGAGAGGAGGAGACCATTGATCTGACTTACAGCAGAGTCCTGTCTTCATCAGAGAGAAGATCATTCTCGAAACACCAGCCACGTGGAGGAACGCATGGGTGTCACTTCTCATTTATTCTCTCGCCGTCTCTCTTTTCTCACTCTCGCTGTCTCATTTTCTCTCTCTATTGAACATGACTTCCAAGTGAACTGTGCTATGCTTTGGGGGGTTCCAGGCTCTTCAAAAAAGTCCGTCCTCCCACTGCTGCTCACTGTGTTTTGGTAACCTCTGTGAGCACGGAGCAGCACGTCTGGGAATCCCAAATCAGAGAGCGAGTGAGAGGGTGGAGGAGAGGAAGAGAGAGACTCCCACAGTCTTCTGGCTGACAGGCAGTCAGAGGAAGAGACTGGTGGTTCTCCTCGGCATGGCCGATGAGGGCTGATGTGCAGGAAATTATGTGCAGGGCTCATTTCCCCCATGGACACCATACAGGACTTCATTCCCAGGAGAGCCAGAGCCAGTAACTACGCAGCACTCACCACACACAGACCTTGTGGGCAAGCATGTATCAGTTTCTGAACTGTAAAATCTCATCGTATCATTGACCCTAATATTTTACTGTACTGACAGACCCTCATCTTTCTTCTAACCTTCGACTCTTTGTAATAAACCCTAACTGAACCAAGGGCCATTTTAGTAGGTTATTGAGTGACAGTAACACACAGGATACACTCTGACATTTTTGTCAGTGACCTCTGCCTTCTAACTTCTGACCTTGCCTTCTCTTTATCATTTTAAGAGCTTCAGGAATTCGGTGGGCAGGAGAGCAAGAGCCCTGGAGCAGGAGCTAAAAGCATGGAAGCTTAACTTAATCATCAAAGAGTTATGTGAGTAAACAGAGTTAGAAGGAGGGGGAAAAAAGTGCAAATAAAGTGAACATGGCTCAAGAGCGAAACAGAGGGAAAGGAGGTGGGGGTGGGAAAAGACAGTGGAAACAAATACGCAGACTGAAGAGATTTTGTGAAACAATGGTCAGGCGTACTCCTTTACCTGTTCTATGGAAAGCTCTTTGCTGGCAGCTCCCGAGATTTCACAGATGCGCTCGGCGTACTGATCCAGACCCAGTGCCACGATCTCTTCCAGAGTGAACTCTGCACTGTTCTGGTCAAAGGAGCGCTGCACTTCATGTTTTATCTGATTCCAGTGTCTGAAACATACACACATTAAGTCAAAAAATTAGGCTTGCACATAGTTAGATGTTAACGCTAAAATTGCACACGTTGCTATTCAGATTTTTCAGGGCGAAACTGGTCTAAAACCAAGTGGTGTCTCTAATTACATGACTGTGACCTTATTACTTATAGAATACTGGCTCCAACATGGAGTAGTACTTGCCACTGAGTCCTGTGCCATTGTTTAACAGATTGGAGTAGCCACAATATTTCAACCTGCAATTCGTTTTTCAAGAACTACAGGATATCATATGACATATCATATGGTATAAATGTACGAAAATCATATCAGTTAATTGTACTTGTAATTGCACCTTAGAGACTTTCCTTCGATCAAGCACAGAATTTTACATGAATCATATTATAAATTACACCGACTTGAGCCCCTAGCACAGCAGATAATGCTTAGTCAGTTTATTATTTACACCATGTTTTCTTTACATAAAACATTAATCAAACATCGCCATTCTTTTATTATTCTGACAACACAAAAATAGTATTAATAGCATGATAATCACATTCACCCATTACAAATTCATGATGCCAATTTATTATTTTGTGGCCACATTAAATCCTGTGCACATGTAACTGTCAGTGCAGGATATAAAACGCAGTCAACAGTAGATACAGCATTATCCACTTTATGCTTTCTGCCCCTGCACATCTAGTTAAGCATGCAGACAAATAGGATGCGCTGGAACAAGTGCTATTTTATACTTGGCTAAATGATAAGAGTGGAAGCCATGTTATTAAATTAGCATACTAGTCTCTAGATGTTTATCTGAATGCCTGCCAGTGTCTCATTATATATTATCGTGTTAGTCTTTCATTTTATTTGCTTATTTTTAAATTGTCTCTTGCTTTTTTGTTACATCATACTGGAGTTAAGGGCAAAAAAAAAAACCATTCAGATTGTTCAGTCCACATGTTTTGTCTTTCATTTTTTTGGAATCTAAAGTGCTTGAGTTTAAATTGTGATGGTCCAGATACTATGAGTAATTTTAATGGTCCCACCCAAAAATCAACTTACGTGACTCTGTGAATTCATGTAATAAATATTGCTGCATCTATTGCACTTAAATCACCAATTCTGAGTTTGGTTTTTATGCCTAATTACTTTTTAAAATTTATTTTATTTCAGTGAGCCACAGAAGAAAAAATGTAAAGCCTTTAAAACGATTACCTAAGCATATTACCATTCCTAAGACTTGTTTTTATATTTAATTAAGGTTAAAACACAATTCTTTATGTTTTTGAGGTTAAACTGACGAAATATCAGGAATACAACTTCAGATAGCTTAAAGCGAAGCCAACTCAAATGTAATTTTACTATTTTTTAAATATATAAACATTAAACAAAGATCAGTGAAATGAGTTCTGACAGGACTGCACATCTACCATGACTTTATGCATAAAAAGCATCAGTGACACCGGATGAGTCTCACCGTTCCAAGCTTGACATACAGTATGTTACAGATGACAAGTCATAAAAGTTAGACTTCACCCACAGGAGATATTACAATCATTCAGCACATCTGGCTGTTATCTCTTAAAGAAGTGATTCCAAGACTACCAAGCTTCATGTCTTTCTTTTTCTACTCTGATCCACAACAATCACACATTTCCCCTGTGTGCACACCAGGCTAGAAGGGAATATTAGGAAGCATCTTGCAGAGTGTTACATCAGTGGTTATTAGCTGCCTGCTATCAGAAGAGATCTGTGCTTGTCTGGGCTGTCTCTGTTGGGGCTGTCAAAACAGGCCTGTTCAGGCTGGATGGGGTGTTGTTTTGGGAATGCCACTGCCAATCTGGGAGCCAACAGGAAGTATGACAGGGTCCAATGCAAAAAAAAAAAAAAAAAAAAAGGATAAATGTGTCCATGGAAAAATTTTTTTTTTGTCTTTTTTTTGCCAGAGTGACTCAGATGGAGAGAAGTAATGGGGTGTAGTGACTCAGCGTTGGTGAAAGCCTCAACTTTTTAACTCAACCCTGATCAGAAACTTTGAAAGTAAATTTTTTACACAGATGGAGCAGAACAGGATTCCTGCACACACAGCAGGTAACATGGCTGAAGTGGAACTTGTATAACAGAAAGTGTGAAGGCACATTAGTGAGGATAAGTGGCTGGTGGGTAGCCACTCAATATTATAATGCTGTCTCCTTTTCTGTGTACTGGAGTGATTCCTTCAAAAATTACATGCATAATGACACAGACAAAACAGACATTCGCAGCAGGGTTTCCATTACGTATTCGTCTTACATTAAGAATCAGAACGAACCATGCAATTAGTAAATCATTAAACATTTATGTTTCCAATTTGTTTTAGGCGTCAAACTCTAAATCACTTCCTGCTGATTATAATGCCCATGTCTATGTTCCCAACATGCGGTATAACGTAATAGCATTTCACAATCTATGTAATGTACTGCATGCTATTTGAGCTTTAGACAAAACATGGCTGTTGGAAATGAGTGATGTATATCTAATATTGCATTTAAAACACTTGTATCTTGTATCTATATAGAAGGTTCAGATCAAACATCAGCAATATTGTATTAAGAAGAAAGGCTGAGAATACTTATTCTAAAAAAAACAAACTAAATTCTGGTCCAGAATACTTATATTTGGATATTTATGTTTGAATGGGCATCCTGTCAGTCATTTTATAGACACTACTCTATAGGCCACTATAGATCCTGAGGCAGAGGTTTGTGCATATAGGTGTAAATGGAAGATGGACTATTTGTAAAAAAAAATGTTGAAAACATTGAACCCACATACTTTACTGTTAGAGACCTGATTTTACCTAAAACCTGATTTTTATCTTAAAGATTTATGACCTATGTGATTCGTACCCAAAGTGATTAAGACACATATCATTCGGAAATGAAGTTTTTGCCTTATAATAAAAAAACAATTATGTAACTAATAAAAACAGGCATGGCCTAGCGATGAGGGAACTGATTTCATGACTGGAAGCACAGGGCAGGACACAACTGAAGTGCCCTTCAGCAAGGCACCTAAATACCCCAACTTCTCCCCGGGCAAGTGTGTTTACTGCCCCTTGTGTTCACCAATGTGTTTGTGTTTCACTGCACAGATGGGTTAAATGCAGAGGTCACATTCCTCTGTGTGCAAACACTTTTGGCAAATACTTCATTTTAACTATGGAAAAAAAGAACAATATTTAAACTATGATATTTTTTGTCAGCCCCAGGGATATGTTGGTGCCTGATTCATCTCTAAGACTCACCTGTTTCTCAAGGCCGGATTTCTCAGGTCTAAGATCAGTGGAATGGTTCTTTTGAATTGCTCGATCTTGTTCTTGGAGAAATCCACTATGTCCCATTGTTTATCCTACAATGACACAGCAACAGTGAAGCCTACTATAAAACAGTACATCTAAACCCCACTCACACAACACCATCAGTCTCTTCACAGACACTTTAATCATCACTATCCCACTGCAGGCTAAATCATTAAGAGCTGAGCAATGCACCATGATCCACTGATCCCCAGTCAGTTGAAAAGTGCACCCAGGGGGCCTCAATCATGCAGGTGTTTCTAATCTGCTTAAAGCTAATGACAGTCTAATGACATCGAAGTTACTGAGAAGTGAAACTAAATTAGCTTTAGAGGATAATTAGCTAAACAAAAGCGCATATATCAAGAGTTAGACAGAGTATAGAGTGTGTATAAGGGAAGAGGGCTTAAAAGCACTTTGGACCAATTGATGGAGGAAAAGTGTAGGACGTATGCATGTGTGGTAGGTCGTACAGTAGGAAGGAAGGTACATGTACCTAAAAGTAGGTCCTGTACCGTACGTATAGTAGCATTAAAACAAAAGTTGTAGATGAATATACTTGCCTTAAGGTCTCTGCTTAGCTTGTGGAGTTTCTTAAACATGGTTTGAGCGGTGATTTCCATGTTTTCTGTCTGTAAAGTGGAAAACTGTCCAGACTTCCATTCATTCCAGTGTGTTTCCCATTGCTGGGTGATCTCCCACACCTGCTGCAGGTCATCTATATCCTACACACACACACAACGAAAAAAAAAAATACAACAAAAAAACAAAAGCGTACAAATAGGCACACACAAAGCTCCAGAGCTACCATGAATATCAGGAAAAAAACAATGGAACATGCTGAATGAAGCCTTCACAGGTGTTACTGACAAAACTAAAGCATACAGGTGGTTTTATCTACTCCTATATAATTCCTACTTATTATTGCATTTGTGATGTGCTTGAGCTACTACAAAACACTACAGCACTGTGCAAAGTTCGCCCTCATTTTGATTCATGATATTCATTTTGTCTAATATGTTTATTTTATGACTTATTTTATGAACATTTTAGATTTCCAAACCTTTTCAAACGAAACTGAACTGTTTTGTGATGTTTGTATGTATGTACAGATTACATATTAAGTAACAGACTGCTCTCCAGAAATAAACTGAATATTGTCTGTCAGGGATTGACTGCTGCAGATTCTCCAGGATGCATAAAAGGTTATCAGGCAATTTTCTTATAAAGCTGCACAAAGTGTACCTGGGACTAGTGAGACATTTTTAAAGACAAAAGGCTGTCAGGATAAATACTGACTGTGTTCAGTGCAGTTACTGCTCTTGAAAAAAGTACATCGTCTTTATAGAAGAAGATAGTAGGTAACATTTCACTTCATTTCAAGACGTTTGTGTTACATTGTTTCTTTACGTGTACCTAAGACTTTTGCTGAGTTAATTTTTTTGCAGGAACCTGGTACTTTCATAAAGCAGTGTGGAAGTGGAAGGTTTAATTGTGTATCATGCTGTAATGAGTGTACAAATAAGTTAGTAATAGTAATTAATGCACACCTTCTCCAGACTCTGTATGTCTTTGGAAGCTGGTTGATCAATCACGAAGACACGAAGGCCGTGGCATATTGTGCTTTCTTCTTCCTTCAGAGACTCCAGCTGGGCTTTCAGCAACGAGATATGCTCCAGGGCTTTTCCTGAGCTTACATTACTGCCAAATGGACCTATACCCACCCACACACCCACACACCAAATTAATTAACATAAACAGATATCATTTTAGATGATGATATGCTAAAGGCTATGAGGAAAAGGCTGTAAAGTGTGAAATATTTTCACAGTTTTCAAAAGAAGATATAACAAAAAAAAGCATTGCAAAAAAAATGCACCTGTGAGGTGTGTGTGCTTGTGTGTGCTTGTGTGTGTGTGTGTGTGTCTGTGTGTGAGAGAGACAGAAAGAGCTAATATCTGATCTTCTAATATCACTCATCACTTTATAACATCACTTTTCCCAAGGCTGTATCACACATGACTTCACTGTTTAAGCAACCACACCTACATACACACACAAATACATTTTTATTTCTGCCAAGTAGTCATTGGTTCAACATTCCTAGCTCTGCTGTTTGTGCCATTCTATTTATGCTTCATCTAAGTTTGTTTAAAAAAAAAAAAAAAAATTAAATATGTTCACCATCTTCAGCAGCTAAGCAGAAAATGATACAAGTTAATCTACAAAGAAATCTGGATGAGATTGGTGGGGGAACCTTAACAGGATTGTGCAGTGAGTGTTAGCCTGAGTGACTGATATTCTTTTAAACAGTGGTTCTGTCTGGAATACTAATTTTACTGGGCACAAAGCTGCTTCCTGGCCTCATTAACCTGCTGGAGTCAGCCATTGTTTTCCTAGCACAATCCGAACAATCCCACCATCCCGCCATCCCTAACAAGTTGCAGCTGCCATTCGGGGATGGAAGAGAAAAGGAGTTGTGGGAAATAATGTGGCTGAATGTTAACTGCGTTTGGTTGAGCTACATAGTCGAGTTTCTACTAATCGTCCTCGTTTCCTGAAGCTCAAACTTCATCAGAGATAAAAACAGCTTTTATACAGAATGCCACAAACTTCAGTAAAGTAAAACAGACCTCGTGTAGCTATCTACAATCATGTACAAACAAGCAAAAAAGAGAATCGAGAGAGGAGAAGCCTGGGGTATGAGTGGAAGAGAGGAGAAATAGAGGAAACGGATAATAAGAAAAGAAGGAAGAAAACTAGGACGAGAGCTTTGTCCTCTTTGATGCTCTTTGTCACTGTATGACTTTGTTGTTAGTCCTAAGGAAAAGTGGCAGTGAACATGAGTGGAAAAAAAGAGGAACTTTTCAATCTCATTTTAATAGATGTGGGAAATAAATAGGAGATAAACAATGGGAGACAGAGGAGGACTAAAGGAGGTGGAGGAAAGCATGCACTCAGAATGTGTGATGAGGGAGCAAAACGCTATACAGCATTCAGAGAGCGAGGGAGCGAGAGAGAGAGACAAGGAGAAAACAAATGAGAACCGCAAACCGAAAAGTGGGAGAAAAAGTGTGTGGGGGGTGAGTGTGAAGAATTACACCATGCTTAATTGGTTCAGGGGAACTTTTTTTTTTTTGCTTTGCGGGAGGGTGAATGGCTGTAGCGTGCTCTGCTCACACTGTTCACCCCCCACCCTCTCTCTCTCATTTGGAGTGCTGTGATAGCGAGACGTCCTGCATGGGGCTCATGTAGAGAGGTGACCTAGAGCTGTGGAGTCCTGCAGAGATATGGGGCACTCAGTGGGGGGCGTCAGGCAGGGCTGACCACCAACCTGCTCTACGTGCCTCTCTCAGCACGGTACACATAACCGAAACAACACGCTCGTCTTTCATCTGGCCAAACAATGGACATTCATAAAGAGATTAGCATGAGGCCTCTGTTGCTGGTTAAGCCTGTATGTGTCTATTAAAGATGGGCAAAATGGCAGTATGATATTGAAACTGCAATCTTAACACACATATGTTTATTCTTAATAATAATTCTTTAAATAATTCAGTCTTAATGTAGCAATTGTTGGTTTTTGTAGAGGTTAAATGTGCAACTGTGCAAATCATAGACAAAAGACAGGTGTGTGTGTGTGTGTGTGTGTGTGTGTGTGTGTGTGTGTGTGTGTGTGTGTGTGTCTGTGTGTGTCTGTGTGTGTCTGTGTGTGTCTGTGTGTGTGTATTTCACAACAGTGAGTACAACTATGAAAAGCTAAAAAGTGTGACGCCATTTATTAATTAATAAATTGTTGCTGGTGGCAAATAGCTGTGGTTTAAGTACAATAAAACACTTCTGGATAGCCTTCAAACTGCATCACATCAAACTACTGTTGATTATTGTTCTATATCAGTGTGCCCCATCACAGTTTATTCCTTATGCAAATTGTGGTGTGTGTGTGTGTTAAAGTACCAGTGACATTGAAGTCCTGCACAACAGTCTGCGTCTTCTTCTTGAACTCCTCGGCAGAAAAGATGAGACCGTTCTTGAACTTTTCCTTGTGTTTTTTTAACGCGACTCTGCTGTCAATCAACACCTGCTGGAACCGCACCCACTCACCATTTAGAGTCTCCAGCATTTCTTGAATCTGCAGAGAGATAGATACAGAGGGTGAGAGTATGTGTGTGTGTGAGAGAGAGATAGAGAAAGAGTAAAGGTGAAGATAAAACATAAAATATACAGAATGGAGTGGATGAGGTAAAAAAAACGGTGCAGTGGAGTGGAAGGACAATCAAGAGTGAATTCTAAGGTCAGCATCTGCAGTCAGGGACAGACTCGAAATAAACAAGCGTGTGTTGTCAGTGTTTCTGCAGATCACACTCACGTCACGTTCCACTGTGACCTCATATTTCTCCAGGATGGCAAACTGTTCTTGGATGGGAGGAATCTGGCTCTCCATCTTACTTACATCCCCATGCAGAGTCTCCAGCAGCTTCAGGCTCTCCACCAGCTCATCGAGAGTCTGAGGAGTCTGAGAGAGCCTGGATACACACAGAAAAAAAAACACACATACACCTTGTGATAAACTTTTTTTGAGCTGATTTATTTAATCAATAATCCTGATATACAGCCTGATATGTATTTCCACGGCTTTGAATGGCTGTTAGACATGAGTGGATGGTGATTATGGTGCTGTCCGCTGTAATTGTGACACGCTTTGCAATGTTTTAAACCAAACTGTTAATTCTGTGATGTGCCCTGTTTATTATCTTGAATCAATATGACCAAAATGATTAGTTGTTTTTGGATTGTGCACATAATTCATCTCATATCTACAGAAAACTAATGTAGGACGTCTGATCTAAAACACACACCTTTGTGCGCTATCGTGCATATAGCAGTGCAGCTCTTTGAGCCTGGTGCTAGCCATGAGGCTAAGTAGCTGGGTGAATTTGTTCTGCCACTCATTACAGTGCTGCACCAGAGAGAACTTCAGCGGGGAGCAGTCCAGCAACACAAACTGCACATTCAGCACTGTTTCCTCCTTCTGCACATTATTTGCCACCTCTGTGTACCTGCACAAATAAAGACAGAGTCAGAGACTACACCCAGTGAGAGAGATACTGAAAACAAGGTACATCAGTGTAATCATTGGTCGGTCCCTCATGGGCATGAAGACCGTACTTCCTGCTCACAATTCTGTTGTATTCCTAGATGTAGGATTTCTGTATTCCATGGTGCGTTGTATGGCATCCCAGATGTGCTCGATAACATCGAGATCTGGTGACTTAGGTGGGAATAGCAAAACCCCAAACTCAAATAAGTGTTCCTCTAACCATAATTTAGTGTCTCTAGACGGTATTGCCCTGTCGGAAAAGGTCAAAGCCATCAGAATGAATGCAGGACATGAACCGGTGTAACTTGTCAGAAAGGAGACACACAGTGTTTACCTGTCAGAGACATTTGTAGACATACCAGGGGTCCCATGTAATGCCAGCTATACAAACCAATATCATTACGCAAACAATATGTACCAGTTTTTTTGTCTGTACCAGTGTATGTTGCGATTAGTAATTAATTTGTTAATAGACTGTATTGAAGGTGGGTGCAAGTAAAGACAGAGAGAAGAAATAGAGAAGAAAAAGCAATTTGGGATGAAAGCAAACAGCAAAAAGCAAATTAAAAAACTTATGTGCAGCAGTTTTATGTGTCCGTTGATATTTATTATTCCACCATGCAGCTGAATGCTTGAATTATTTTCGTATAATGACGCGACTCGGACAGTAGTTTAACTGTAAATGAGCGATATGTTAATATTAATGTGCTTTGTGCTCGTTCCAATGTTATTGTTTCTATAGTAACAACACACACAGAGACTTACAGATAGCAGATGCTCAACATAATCTAAGTCTAATAATAAATGGATTTTTAAAACGTATTAACAAAGTAAAAACTATAATTTATGTGGTGACATTTATTTTACAGATATCAGTCATGGTGCTTTGCGAAGTTTATCCGTACAGGAAAGAGTACAGAGGATTGTATCCTTTCCAGTTTCTCAGTTAAATGACAGACTGGGTTTTTTTAGATGTAGAGGGGGAGAGAGAGAGAGAGAGAGAGAGAGAGAGAGGGAAAAGAGGTGGGTGAAGAATACGGCTGTTTATCCCAGCTATAACACAAGTAAGAACAGTTACTAATTTGTTCCTTTTTGTTTGTTTGTACAATTCAGTAATAAAATATGCACTGCAAGAATTGGCAAATCGCTGTTGTATTAGCAAATTAACACAACCCAAAGTGTGCTGCTATACATAAAGAACGCACTTTGGGGGTTTTGCGGAACTCTGCTTGCACGTCATGCTGCATCACACCCTTTCCTGACGTCTGTTCCTTTTTTTAACAGCACTGTTAAGCCCTGCTAAAACAAAACATGTACAAGGTCCTCAGATAACTGAGCATGTTTGTGTTGAAAAGACAAGCACAAAGCTGCATTATGACAGAGTGTGAATTAAACCAGCCTGTGCCCTTTGTTAAAGATAACATCTCCTTGACTCATGCTTAACACAAATAAATAAACATGACTTTTTTATACTCAGACAAGATCTGAATAAGGATTAATGCTTAATTAATAATATAATACTTAATTCATTATATTAAGTCGACTCAAGTCATATATTTATATATATATATATATATTTATATTTAGTTGTTCTTTATACTGATATACAGTACAGTTCAGTTGTCAAATAGTAAAAACTTTTAAAACACCTTTAATTTCATAATGGCCTAAAAACCGTGATCTACCTAATTATTGCATAAACAAAATGAGAAATAAACACTGTCAAGAGGGTATATCATAATTTTATCATGAATTTTGATGTTTCTGTTATTTAACACCAACACACTCCACAACCAGAGTCACGTTTCATTTGCGTTATTCCTTATCATACTCCATCTTTCTCATCTTCAGAACAGAAATATATATATTTTTGCACCTCCCTTTAATACAGTCCAATCACAAACGAATTACTTTTCACCATATATACTTTACTAAAATATGTATAGTAATATATAGTGCCTGTTTATTTTTGCAAATTGCAATGCACTTCGTTGTTGAATTTCTGTTTATTTGTTGTAATGCCTATTTTACTCCTAAAAAAAAAAAAAAAAAGGAATATATAGTACCTATATACTAAACTGTACACCACAGAGAACACCATTTGAGAAATTAGTCACATTAGACACCTGTGTTAGAAATTGATTATTATCAAATGAGAAACACATATTATAGTCAACATGTCAGAGCCTTCTTGACAAGAAACAATTAGCACTGACAGTGGGCTAGTTTCAGCTTTATTGATCGATACTGATCGCTGGCTAATATCTCATCCCATCCCTTAAACAATAACATCTACATTGTGTTTGACACTGTAAGATGACAAACATCTATGTGAAGGAGCTCTGAGCATTTTTCATAACATTGATTACTTTTAAAGGGCAAAGAACTAGATAAGCGAAAACAATGTAGACCTGATTGCAGCAGGTAATTAATGCCTGAGCATGATCATCAAGCTTGTGCTTCTCAACACATAAACATGCACACACCTTATTGATGTGCTGAGCTCACTCGTGTGTCTACGGGCGGACGATATATGCAATGATCTATATACGAGGGTGCGAAGATGAAAAATCTTTAGGCAGTACTGTTGACATATGCTCAAGTCCTTGTAACTAATATATAATGTGTAATGAAAACTTTGATTACAGGTTGGCAATTGTAAACAAACAACTATATGTTGAAGAGCTGCATGTTGGACGCTTTTTTGGCCACTCCCTCTCAGCTGGTCCTATTCCCCAAAATAAAAAAATATAAGCATGAGCGGAGTTTCCTTTTTAGTCACGTGTAGCTTGAATAAGACTGTGGTGATGTGCTATTAACTGATTTTCCTGATAAGGATACAATCTGCTGCTTCCTTACTGAGACAGACAGACAGAAACATGTCAATAGTCCAATCTAGAATTTTTGAAAGCATGCACTACCTACTTAGCATCATGTAGAGATAGAGTATTACTTATTTTGGCTGGGATGAGCAGTTTTGGATGTGTTAGTTGTCAAGTGATGACCTCACATCTAGAGTTATCGAGCTCTAATGCAAAATCAACAACAAAAAAACTCCTGCGGACAGACTCAGCACCCAACACCAGGATTTGCATGTCATTATTTAGGAGAAGAAGGTTTCTATTTATCCAAGCTTTTATGTCTTTGACACAGTCTTCCATCTTGCACAGCAGTACTGCTGAATCTGGCCAATTTTGTATTTTCAGTGTAGAACTAAAACCAGCATGATTGTTTGCAAATTATATGTTTAAGTGGCTGCAAAATAACACTGAGATGAGCAGAACTTTTAGGAGCTGCAAAATCTTTATTCCTGCTAATAACACAGAAATAAGCCAGAAGCAATCAAAAAGGAACACAGAAAGGCAAGGTAAAAAAAGCATGAAAGAGTGGGAGAGACACCTAGCTATGTCGGCATCGAAAGTTGGCACGGGAGGGTTGAGACGCTCGTATCGACGAATAAAGGGGTCTTTCTTGATCTCCCAGATCTCGCGATACTTGTCCCAGGTTTTCAGGTAGGCCTGCAGGTGAGTAGCATTAGCCGTCATACCTGCAGCTATTGCAGATTGAATCTTACAGATCTCCTCGTCCTGTTCTGTACAGACAGATAGAGAAATAAATAAATGAAAAGATCACACCAAATCTGATTTTGCATTCCCATCCATCGCACTTAACATTTAGGAATTCGACTAGTTCACACATACACCTGCTGAATTAAGTGTGAAAACACCCTTACAGAACATCATACAAGGTTAAAAACATCTCTTTACCCTGTGCTCTAAATGTAGTAAAGTCTTAATAGGAGCTTTAATATAGAAAGCCTGGTAACGTTTAGTGCACAAAATTGAGAAGAAAGACATAAGTGAGGCAGGAGCCAAGAAAAGCCAAGATCCAGAAAAGCATGTGAAAGGGGGACTGAGAAACAGAGGAAAAATTACGTAACCAGTCCAAATACAGTCATGTAAAAAAGTACACCTTTTTTAATTCTATGGTTGTATGTATAAGAACATAATAAAAAAATTAACTTGTCCTTGGCAGGTCTTAAAATGAAGGAGTGAACTCAGGAAAGGAGTGAAGGAGTGAACTCAGGAAATTTCTCAGGAAATTCACCCCAACTGAAGTCTATGTAATACTCAAATTACAAAAAAAACCTACGCACTACATCTCATACTCTACAGGCATTAGTTAGCATGTGAAATGTTTAAGTTCATGACAGTACAGCTGGAGACCAGAAAAAGACCAAACCATTTTGGCTTGTTTGGAAAGGTTGCCACTTCTTTCAAAAAACAACATGGCAGCAAGACTTCAGACAGACCTTTAAACAGACGAGATCAAAGTGGAGATATCTGGCCACAATTCATCATAGACGTCTGGCAACAACCAAACACAGCATATCGGCACAAACACCTTATACTCTCCTTCAAGCTCAGTGGTAAAAAGGTGAGAAATTGGACTTGCTTTGCAGCCACCGGACCTTGGCATTTTGCAGTCATTGAGTTGACCATGAACTCCTCTATATACCTAAGTATTCTAGAGTCAAACATGAGGCTGTCTATCCAACTGCTTAAACTTGGCCAAGATTGGGCCATGCAAAAGGACAATGATGCCAAGCACAGCAGATTATCTACAACAGAATCAAGGTGTTGCAATGGTCCAGTCACAGTCCTGTTCATAAAATCAACCACTGAATTCAAAACAGTGTACTTAGTTTTTCACATGACTGTAGGTGTTCAGGGCAGAAGCTGAGGTTTAAGAGGAAAGAATGGATGAAGAACTGAAGGATCACTGCAAGCATACAAACAGTAATTAAAGGCTAATCACCACCTAATGGACCCTCCTGGTGATTGTTTTAGATACTGAAATATATAGACATGAATTAAAATCAAAATAGCAAATTAATTAGCTTTAAATTTGACAATTTTAATTAAATTAACAGAAACACCTTGAGCTCGCTAGAGAAATTCCGAACGCACTGTTGGACAACAGTGAACAACGCCATAGTAAAACAGCATTATGACTGACTTGGACTGGGAATTTCCCAGTACTGGTTCTTCAGATTTCAATAATATTTCTGAATTTGATAAAGAGGATGAATCTGCAGTGACAGTGGGAGTGACTGAATATTATAACAAGGAAAATTAAATACACTTTTGTCATTTTTGGATTACCGTAAGTGCATCTAATAATGTTGTTGTCCACCACCTACGTCACACACATGTCTACGATAGTTTCCGAACAGCGTGGGTGGGTCTTTTAAGTCGTATTTCTTGATATAAAAAAAAAATCTAAACGTTTTCTGACTATCAATTATCACAAATTAGGAACTCAAATTCCTCAAAATGTGTTTGACACTTTTATGGTACTTAGCCTTTAAAGACTGAACAGAAACACAGAGGACGTACCAATCATACTGTGGACGGGTTTTCTCTGGGAACGTGTGCGTGTCAAGACATCAGGCAACCTCTTGAAGCCTGAGACTGTGTTGAAGAGCTGAGAGCTGATACTGGTTACTGTCTGAGCCAGCTTATGTAGAGTTGGGGAAAAGTCCACCTGGATGGACACACACACACACACACACACACATTTAAAACACTATCTTAAGTAAGTCAGTGGCCTTGTCCTGCATGATCATTATTTCCCTCAAGCTCTGTGAGTAATCTGCCTCAGGCACTCCCATGTCAACTCTCCCTAAAACAAATTACTGAGCCTAGAATAATGTCAGTGAAGTACAGTCCAAGTTAAACTCCACTTGCTCTGGCTCACTCTGCTTTTCCCACTTTTGCTGAATAAGAATTCTTTCCACAATATTTTACACATACATATGACTACCTATACAAATCTAGTCCTACTGGAGAGATATATAGAATTTGACATTTAGCCTATGCATGCTTGTGCACTGTGGTTAGTAGTAAACCAGGCTATAATCCATGGAAAACCTGTCTTTTCCACTGTTCCACTGTGATTTATCATGGTCAACACATGTTTAATGATACCTGACTCTGTGTATACCCTGTATGTCAACTAGATCCAACCTATCTGCTAGTATGAGACAATGACAAGGCTTTGCACAGACCTGGGCACTGTTTAAAATAACAACATTATCTATATCTATGAGTTAGTGTGGCTGAGAAATATGGCACATAAAATGAGCAATTGTTTACATCAGCTTGCAATACTGAATACACTGAAATGATAATAAAAAAAAATGTAGGTGTGTATTTTCTGTGTGAGTAAGTGAATGAGTAAGCTAGTATATCCCACGCATCTATAACCAGGTGGGTGCAGGTTACAGCATCATAATAAGAGCGTTCTTTCAGGATTAAATGAGAAACGATTTATCTGGGTATAGGTGTGATGGCCTTTTTATTTGGACACTTAATAATTGGATTTAACTGTTAAAAAATGAATGTTATTTCACAAGTCCACGACTTTAAAGCATATATATATATACAGTGTGTATATATATATATATACAGTGTGTATATATATATATATATATATATATATATATACACAGCATCCCAGATGTGTTTGATAACATTGGTGACTTGGGTGTGCATGGCAAAACCCCAAACTCAGATGAGTGTTCCTCTAACTATAATTTGGCGTCTCTAGACGCGCGTGGTGGTGCATTGTCCTTTTGGACATGGTGGCCAAAACCTTCAGAATGAATGCAGGACATGAATGGGTGTAACTCATCAGAAAGTACGCGCACACAACGTTCACATGTCAGAGACGTTTGCAGATGTACCAGGGATCCCGTGGAATGACAGCAAAACAAACCCTGTAGCATAATGGAGCCACCACCGCAGGCTTGTTTTTTGTCTGGCACTTCAGTGCACTACAATATACACACATGTTTCTGTATATCCATGAATTAAATGTCGTACAAAATTAAAGATATGTATCTGTGCCGTGTGCTTAGGTGTATAATTTGTATGTGTGTATGTGAATTATTACCTGAGCAGTAGATCCAGGTGTGTCTTGTCTCAAAACCACCTGTACTCTGAATAGAGGGTTCGGGGAGGTCTTGCTGTCTCCAGTGATTGCTTTAGAAAGTGCCTGCAAGGAGCATTTTATGTTCAGACGCAAAGCCTGCTCTACCATAAGATCCACCTTCTCAGTGTATGTCACCCAGTGTTGCTGGACCTGAAAACATACACCACACACCACATAATTACCGTCTTATCATTTGCTGGCTGACATATGCACGTGTATTCACACCTACAAGCTGGAGGAGTCATGCACCTGTTCTTAGTATGCACTAATACCCACCTGTATATATGTAAACATGCACAATCGCCCACATATGAATCCAACACAGAAAAAATCACAAATCTAACCGAAATCACAAACCGACGCGCACCTTTGGCCCATCGCTGCGAAAGGTCTCGTAGATTCTGCTCATGGTGTCGACGATATCTTGGTGTGCAGTTTTGAGTCGGTGAAGCTGGCTTTGCTGATGCTCCTGTTGGTCCTGCTCAAACTCCAGATCTTTGTACACCGTCTTGCCATCCACATGCACCAGCAACAGCTCACTTATCTCACTACAGCGCTGAGTGATGGCCAAATGTGCCGCCTTATACTCATCTACTAGTAACTGTACCTGTAGACAGAGAAGAGAAGAGAAGAGAAGAGAAGAGGTGAGGTGAGGTGAGGTGAGGTGAGGTGAGGTGAGGTGAGGTGAGATGAGAAGAGAAGAGATGAGATGAGATGAGATGAGATGCGATGAGATGATAAAAGAAGAGATAAGAAGAGATAAGAAGATAAGAGATAAGAAGAGAAGAGATTAGATAAGAACAAAAGAGAAGAGAAGAGAAGAGAAGAGAAGAGAAGAGAAGAGAAGAGAAGAGATGAGATGAGGTGAGATGAGATGAGATGCGATGAGATGATAAAAGAAGAGATAAGAAGAGAAGAGATTAGATAAGAAGAGAAGAGATTAGATAAGAAGAGAAGAGATTAGATAAGAAGAGAAGAGAAGAGAAGAGAAGAGAAGAGAAGAGAAGAGAAGAGAAGAGAAGAGAAGAGAAGAGAAGAGAAGA
>JAOVVF010000042.1:7063905-7092436 GCA_028565595.1 Duopalatinus emarginatus | reverse complement strand
GGGGCCTAAAGGGAAGGCTATTTCATCCTACAGAATATCCAAAGAAGGATATTTTACCAATGTCTTGGTGCCAAATACAACAGACCACTTTCAGAGGTCTTGTGGAGTCCGTACATCAACGGGTGTTTTGGTGGTGTTAATGTTATGGCAGATCAGTGTGTATTTAGCTACTTATCAGTACAAGTCCAGGGGTCTGTGCTCGTATACAACCCTGGCCTAGCGTGGCTGATTGGTTACCTCGAGCAGGTGTGTACATCTTCGCACGAAGGCATCCAACAAAGAGAAGATTCGGCTCTGATTGAGCACCCAGCCTGCTTTAGACTGCCTAATCCAGAGAAAGAAGAAAGAAACAACAGTGAGGACGAGAGGGGGAGTTAATACATCATTCTCTGTGACATATGAGTAAGCACCAGTAGGAAAAAATGGGCCTATATTTGCCATGTCACCGCTCCTTACAAGCCAATGTTTCAACTGTATGCAGTAGAGAAACAAAACAACAGCAAATTGTCATCCATAACAGTGAAGGATAGGGTCAAAAATGATCTGTCATTGGCATAATTGCATCCGCCCAAGTTCTATATCAGCGGGGCTGCCGTTTCTCAGATTGCTTTTCACACTTCATTCTTTTCCTGATGGAAAGGTAATCCTCGGCACAGAGCACAGACAAACACGTTTAGCCAAGCTGTGCAGGAGGAAAACAGAGAGAAAGGAGAAATTCTAGCAGCACTTTTAACAGGGTTGTTTCACAAAGCAATAAGGAGAACTGGAGTGTGGGTACACGGGTGAGAGAGACCAAATACATTAACAAATTAAATGCAAAAGAGTCTATATGAAATGTTGCCAAATTTTAGTAATAGTAATAATATGATCATTGCTCTAAAACAAAGCTGCATGGTCTCCTTACTCTGAAACAAACTTTTTATAATCCCTAAAGCAGAACAGCTTTAGATGTTTCTCTCGCACTGTGAGAGAAAATCAAATTAGGATCAACCAAATCACAAAATAAAGTGGGAGCATCCTAGTTGAAATACTATGCTGACGATAAGACATTACAAAGAACTGATTAGCAATCCTTGAAGAGGTCAAATAAGCTGTGTGAGCAGATCTGCATCTCTGTCACACAAAGCTGATCTACCCCGAGTAACTTCTACAATCTGAAAATAGTAAGGTAGAGACACAAAATATCATGGCTTCCCAAAACAATGCATGATCACTAACAGACAGCTGGGTTTGATTCCTGTTTACTGTGAGAAATTCCAAAATATTCAAGAAAACTAATAATAAAATAATACTACTACTACTACTACAACTACTACTAATAATAATCAAAACAACAACAATAATAATAATAACTAATAAAAACTAACAACTATTGCTATTATTGTTGTTGTTGTTGTTATTATTATTATTTAGAATGTAGAATATTACTGTAGTTGTGCACAGATGATTGTAATAACGTGACAGTTAAAAATAGGACTAAAGATTTCCATTAAAGTTTGTAATATCTGAAAATAATTTTCTGAAAACAATATCTGAAAATAATTTCAAATAATCTGGCAATATTATAAACAGTGAACTCAATTCAATTACATTCATCTGAATTGCTTTATATCAAGTGAGTTAAAACAGCACTGATCTGAAAGCAGAGAAGGGATGAGCAAGTCTGGAGAAATGAAGGAAAGAAGGAAGGAAGTAATAAAGGATCAACAGTAACTAACAAAGAATAAAGACAAAAACAGTCTGTGGGAGGCGGAGAAGGAGACAGTAAGGTGGACATACTGTGTCTCTCGGGGGAAGCAGGGCCTCCACAGAGGGCAGGAGGTGAGAGGATTATGGGGAAAGTGAGAAAGGAGTAGTTATATGGAACCAAAGCCCCCTAACTGGTCATTTCTCTTTCTAGTAGTACAGTTCAAAGAAAGCGCTTTGAAGCTCAGACAGTTTTATTTCAGCACAGACACTGATAAGAAACTGATGTGGGGATGCAACATTCATCATTTTGAACAATGTGTTTCTCAGCCTTTTGCTGTTACTCCTTCCATGTGCATGGGGTAATATACATATACTGCAGTTCTCAGGAAGAGGTCATGTTTATGCTTTAAGCTACTAGACTATTTTACTTTTAATGCCAAGCTGTCTGATAGGAAATTGCAATATGTATTATTAAATGATGTTATTTTTTCTATATGCTATCAATGCCAGGCAATTTGAATTTTTGAAATATGATTGAAATATGAGCAGATAATGTTCCACTATGTGAGAGGTGAAATGGAAAAACAGAAATAAATGAATATAGTTGGAATATACATTCAAAGCAGATTGCTAGCAGATTTGCACCAGTAGACGATCTTTCGAAATCACTCTACGCTGCAGTTCCCAGCATGTCTTGATTTTTATTTTTATTTTTTTTTTACATGCTTTACTAAACTGGCCTGGCCTGGAGAAGCAGAAATGCATGCAGCAGACTGAATGTCTGATGTAACCTGTGGTCAGCATCATAGCATTGCCATTAGTCTCAGGGATTAATGTTTAATAAAAATGTTCAAGGCTCATGGAAAATCATAAAGCCATCCAAGCCACAGGTTAATTAAGGCAGCTCCATTGATTTGCACACAATGCATCACAACAATGGAAGCGCAGTGGAAAAACAGTAAGGAAGAGACATATGTTACGACTGGACACTGATGTTAACGTGAATTCCTCAGCCTCAGCCTCAGCCTGAGTAAGACAGAGAGAATGAGGTTACGCAAAGCTGAAAGAGAGGTTAAAGATAGACAGGGTGAGAGTTGTCGAGGTGTTTAAATAGGTTCTAATCCTCCAGTGATGAATATGCTGTTCAAACACACGGGAGTACACATGGGTGAATGTTATGTCTCAGGAGTAACAGAGATTACAAGCGATAGACCATGTTTGTGTTTATGCTATTCACCTCTCCCTCACTCTGGGGTCATGTCCCTTTGAACGAGTTACAGAGCCACACAAGCTGTGAGAAACCGTGATTACAATGACAGAGATGCGAGGTTAGAGTCTATTCCCCTTACTGAACCGGGAACAGAAAGCACATAACATAGGCTATACTACAGAAAATAATGGTTACAAGTTTTGGTAAGTATGAATACAGTGAAAAACTGGAAAAATATTTCTATACTGTCTCAAGTTTACATCACAACCAAGAAAGCAAAACACAAATTTCACCTGACCATGCTGGACTGTTGGATTTAACCAGTATGATAACATATAATTCTACCCACAACTGACTGTTATGAGGTCTTCTTAAGAAATCCTCCAACGATTCAGCATTTAACTTTAACATTAATCTGAGACGGAGCCAAGAGGCTGAATGAGGGAGGTTAAACTTCATTAGCCCTGCTATGCCCTTTACTGGACAACCTCTAAAAGGCTTGTCCGGGTAAATCTAACATGATCGATTCTTCAATTAAAAAAGCTGAGGACAGGAGAAAGACTGAAAGAGTGAAAGAGGATGAGCCGGAGAGAATGAGAACATCAATGAGAGGAAACAGAAAAAAGAACAACAAAAAAGAGGAACAGAAGAAGTAAATACAGTTGAAATGGAGAGCTGTGGGAGAAAAAAAGAGAGAGAAAGGTTGGCAGGAAATGAGGCAAAAACAAAGTGAGAGAGAGAAACAGTGATACAGAGGCCAATCAGAGGACAAAACAGAGAGCACAGTTTGCAGCTGTCCTATAACACCATATTAATCATGTGTCAAAAAGTCACGGTCGAGAATACCGGGTCGAGATATACGCACACATATACACAAACAAACACCCTGACACAGAAACACATCCCACATTGAGTGACCTTCTGGGGTCTGAACAAACCAAATAAACCTGAATCTCTGCTTACAGATAAGACCCACAAACAGCCTGCACAGGAAAGGAAGCGGGGAAAAAAACCCACAAGTATGTAGAACCTTTTGATTCAGGTCGATCCCCGCTGATCTAGCTAAGGCCGTGCTTTGATCAACACTTGGTGTTAATGTATTTTGCACCGAGCGCTACAGTGGGAATATGGCACTTAACCGCTCAGCACCTGCTATATTGCTCTGAGAGGTGAACGTGGCGGCTGAGGTGTTGGGGCTATTCAATTCTTTGTGTCTGCGCCAGTAATAGCAAGCTGGCGCTGACAGTGGGAGACATTAAAACATGCCCCACAGTTCACATATATTTTTTTTGAGCTCACAAACAACACGCAATACATACACAGACTTTTAAAAAAACGCTGTTGGTTTTACCGCATCTGGTGCCCTAGGCAAGCTTCACATAAACCCCCCCCCCCACACACACACACACACCGACCTTTGTGCATCCACCTGCACATGCTGCTAATACATTTCTTGTGTGTGGAAAGGTTTCTTCAAAAGCTGTTTTCTTCTATCTGATGGTGGCTGCATGTTGAGTAGTAGTTCAATATAAACCTGAATGCTTGATCCCCCTATGGATGAAGACTGGGTCTGCAGGAAACTCACTCTCTCTCACACACTCACGCACGCCCATGCTAACAACACAATGATGGATAAAACATGGGTCAGAGTCCACCATTTCATCCCATCCCTCTTCCACAATGCCTTATAACGCCTCATATAGTCATAAACTACACGTATGCGTGCACATATCTGTGCAAGTGACAGTCTTTCTGTCATGTCTAAAGAGGAATGGTAAAGCTGATTCTCCCATTCAATATTTCACCACTTTTTGGACTGAACTTCATCATTTATAAAGCTGTCACTTGTACCCAGACAGCTTGTTTTCACAGGCAATAGATTGCAAAGCAGAGACAATTTAACCTCTCTTTAGAGAGCTGGTTCATATGGAGTTCATATAGAGGAGGAAAAAACTCCCAGGATGTCAAAGTTACACAATAATACACAATAAGTCTACAGCAAACAATTCACATACATGTATATGCATATTATTTAAAAAGAAAACCAGAGAAAAACAAAAAATAGTGATTTGATGCATGCGATTATATTTATAATTATATAGCACACTTTTGGCTATTTTTGCCAGTGTGTTAACCTTTCAAGGTGAGTTTTAAAACTAAAATTATAGCATAGCTGTACTTAAAGTAGCCAAAGCTGGTGAAGTTTCCTAAGAAAGGGCTGAAGAGAGAGACCCCCATTTGAAAGGCAGCCCAGCCTCAGCCATGACCTCTTCAGGCTATGGGCTGTAACTAAGTACTGGATGTAATTGGGTGGATGGGGTCGGCTGCCCGTGTGTAGGATTGAAGCTATAGGCTTGGCGGAATGCTGCTGAAAGGGGCAGCAGGCCCATGCTCCAATGCTGCAATGAGACCCTGCTATAATTAAACACCATGCGGGAGGCTACTGGCTCACTAGACAACAGCCTCGCTCACATCAGCTTAGACTCCTGACCAGCAAGCCTAGCGGAAAACAAGTGGCAGCTTGGTGAAATGTCTTACATCTTCACAATTCGAGACTCGGACTTCGGACTTTAAACTCTGGCTGAGGCACAACGACAGACTAATATTCTGAAAGTTAATGTATTCGTCGCTGCATGATCGATAGAAGAGATGTTTACGATTGTGCAGATCTTTTACTGTACTCATTCATCATCCATCCATCTTCAGTAAACGCTACATTGTAAAAACTTTCCCAGTAACACTGCTGGGCTCAAGGTGGGAGAATTCATCTCGTATACAACGCCAGTCCATCACAGGGCATTATACGCATTTAGGGCAGTTTAATTTAGCCAATCCACCTTCCTGCTTGTTGTGGATTGTGGAAGGAATCTCTAGAGCCTGGAGAAACACAGGACACTCCACACAGATAGTAAATCCAGCTCTGGATGGAACCGACGCCCCTGTCACCCACTCCACCACCTTGATACTTTTCTCTAGCTATAATGTGTATGGTGTACTGTCATTGTGTGACTGCATAGTGTTCTAGTTGCACATCGTTTTGACTTGGTACGTGAGCACAATAGATTTAAAGATTTGTTTTCACAACCACTACACCCATTTAGCTTTTTTTCATCCAAATTTTTCACCCTCCTACTTCTGCCCTTATCTTCTTATGCGTATTGTTTTGCAGTGCACAGCTGTAGACTACCCGAGCTTCACAACTAGCATTTGACTGTACCACTGTTACCACAAATAAACTTATTTTAATTGTTTTAAAAATAATTGTTAGCTGACGCCTTACTTCCTTCAAGTCTGCGATAAAGAGACTTCTTTAAATATGTCTTAAATGCATTTCTGGACAAGCCTGCATTGCAAAAGGGCTCCAGGTCGTGTTTGTTTCGGCAGCTAGTTTTATCCTGACTCTTGCCTAAGGTATGTCCAGTGGGCTTAAGTGGCTAGCTTCAAGAACATTACAATCTGACATTGAAAAACTCAAAGGTTGCTTTTGGAAGCCTGTTTTTGTCTGTATTGAAACTTATACTGTAGTTGAACCTGAGTGGATTTATGGTGCTTTATAGCACATTTCAAAAATTCACCCTGCTTTTGGTTTTTATGCTGTTAACATTCGCAGTACAGTACATGCTACATATTCTGCGTTTTTGCAGACTTGCATCATTCATGCTTTATTCAGTTTGTCTACCTAATCTACGTTTTCCATGGTTTGTATTAGTAATAAACTCAGCTTTCCGGACCTGCTAGTTTATTCTGCAATTATTTGCAGTCTTGTGATGCGTGAGCCTTCATTTAAAATAACTTTCCTCATTTATTAAAGACCAAAATCTTTTCTCGTTGTTTTGTGTCTCCAACTGATTGAGTCCAATCTTCAGCTTCATCATGGCCTGTTTTTCTGGCACCGACACTTTGGGCCTCATATTGAAAGACAACAGCAACAGATTCCAATACAAATACCACATTTATCAGTTCTACACTTTTGTTAGCATCCTTGTGCATGAATGCACACAACATGATGCAGGCCCACACAGCTGGCCAAGAAACAACCGAATTGCCAACGATCAAATGACAAAGCCAAAACAGCAAACATTTTTGTCTCTGTCCAATTATTTACGCACTACTTCTAAATCTATCATGGCAAACCTCCAGTGCAGCAATATTTCAACATGGTTGTTTGCCTACGAATTCTAGACAAAAAAAATCAGGCTTGTAGTACGTTTAATCATTATAACGCATTACCGAAACACTTTGCCAAAATTTCTATTGTTATCCATCCAGAATGAGTCAACAAGTTCTGCATGAAAAGTTATGAAATACTCTCACAGAGCTTTAGCATAAAAAAAAACAACCAATAAAACGACTTCAAAACAAGCTGCTCTCATGACAGAAAGCATCTGCTGTCGTCAGTCACATTCAATTTGAAATAAATGCATTGTCATCTGCCTGCTAAGTGCCGTTCTCTTTAGCAAAAGGCTGTAATCACTGGCAGACACTGACACTCTGATTTTGTTCCAAGGTGGTATCAGTTCAGCTTTCACAGAGTGGGATGCTGTGCCAAGGTCCTTAGAACAGCGAACAGGTTAAGTGAGCATAGCGGAGACACAAAGGGAAGGGAAAGAGAAGGATCATAAACTGGTGAGTATGAGTTCAGTCTGCTTTACTAGGAAGAGCTTAAATAGGAGAGGCACAGACTACAGAGTGGAACAGAGATGTGTGATGGGCTTTAATAAGACTCCAGAGGGAGAAAATGAATATGGGAAATAACCTGATAGTAGCAGTGTTAGCAGTGGTAAGGACCATACTAATACTCTAATAGCAGTGGTACAGAATATAATAGGACATAATGTAGTAAGATAAGTACAAATAGAGCATGGCATCCTATTAGAGCAGTGGCCTGTGAAACACTGTGAAACATAAAGTCATGATAAAAAAAAAAAAAGAGAATGGAAGCAGGCACAATATGCACCAAAAAGCATGAAAATATGTAATTCATTCACCACTGTCAAAATATAACAGGGATTTATAGTATAGATTGGCTGCCAGAATTTTTGGCACCTTCCATAAAAAGGGGCGAAATATAATTTCATAAAACTTTACATAAAATGACTCTCCTTTGTCAATCTTTCAGTAAAGGTGTGCATCAGTTTTGGCAAAGCAAACAATCAGAATATTCCTGATATACCTCATTTGTATTTAGTGATGCCCCAAAACTTCAGATGCACAGACAGCTGGATGCAAGGCAAACAATCAAAGTAAAAACTAAAAGGCAGAAGTGGAAGGAAATTATTTGGACTCCTTTCTATGCCAGTAAAAGTCTTTAAAAGCATATTATTAATAATAATAATAGGTGGGTAATTAAAGTCTCCATCAGCTTTTGTTTATGACTTACAGCTATGTGCAGACACACTGACTGGTTCTCCATTTATGTGGCACACCTAAGCCCTAATTAAATGATTAGTATTATTTGTCTTTATGGATTATATTAATGGATTTGCATTGGTTTATTTATTTTTTATATTCTTTAATTAATGGAGACAAAACAAAACACGCAAGCGTGCAAAGTATATGACTTGCAGTCGAGATTTACATTAGTTAATCGCATTATGTGTAAATGTAAAAACATTCAGGAGAATAAGTACAATCCATAAATGTTTTTTTCCAAATTGCCTATATTTTAATGAATACCAAATTTCTTGTGTTAATGCTTCAACAAACAATGTACAAATAAATACATTCATATCCACCTTGACAAATGTTAAAAATATCCACCTGAACAATTAAAGTCATTCTCATAAGAAGTTATAAATGATACGGTTTTGTCTCAGCACCTGCACTTCACCAAGCAACTACAACTGGCATCATGTGTTAAGTTCAGATAAGACCAAACTCAAAGATCTTGGTCATGAACACCGCTAGCATGTTTGTGAACTATATAAGTTTTGTCCAGAAGAGATGAGATTCTTCTTAAGTTTTGCTGCTTTCAAAGTTTCTTCCTCATGACATTTCAGGGACATTTTTTAAGTTTAAATGATCAAATAATGCATGCAATATTCTTATTATATACTTTCTTCTCATTACCTTAAAGATGCTTATAATTCTGTAGAGCACTGTACATGTATTATAATAAAGTAAACAGAATCAGAGCAGTTGGAGTTGCGATACATTACATGTCATGGAGCTGAGAGGTCAGTTGGTAGTGCTTCCTCCAGGAGAGACAGCAGTAGATACAGTCTTTGAGTGTCTCTTTGCTGGAGATCACATAGCCCTGAAAGATCCGTTTGAGTGAGATTTCTTTGCTGCACCAACGGATGATCTCATTATTCATCTACAACCAGAAAGACAACAACAAAACACACAGATGTAGAGATTAAATACTGCACAACATGAAAAAAAACTACTACAACAGTGCAACTACAGAAACGGGACTGTGACCAGGGATTCTGTTTTGCTGTAGGGGGCATTGTGCTGACGGAGCTTTGACTCCACATGTTCCCTTAGACAAACTTATTCTCAGTGATCACCTTTGTCCTATTATGATGCACTTTTCTCCTAATTAGAGTGGTCACTTCCTGAAGGCTCACTGAATGGTTTGATAAGCATTAAAATTATGTCAATACTGCTATATGGCCACAACCACCAGATCCTAACTTAGCTGAACACCTATTGAAGACACCACTCTCCAACCACCATCATCAAAACAGGTAGAGGTTAGTGAACCGCTTTTGTGACTGGAAGGTTGCTGGTTTGATCCCCTGTACTGACCGCTCTATGTGTTTCACTGCACGGCTGGGTTAAATGCAGAGGGTAAAATTCCTCTGTGTGCAAGCATAGTAGGTCAATCACTTCCCTTTTTTCAAACACCAATTTCGGGGAAAATCTTTTGAAAGGATGGTCTTTATCCCCCCAGTACAGTTCCAGACATGGTACGCATATGCATACTGTGATGGGCAAAGAGGCAGGGCTGGCATAATTTGTCCAGGAGGAGTATAGAATCTTTAAAAATAGAAAAACCAAGAGGGAGTCTGGCTGGAAAGCGCAGACTGCAGACCTAATTTATAGACTAAAGCCATTCTAATAGGAAGCATTCCATTTTATGTTTAAATGTTTATGTCTAAATAAAGACCTAGTGTTCACTTACAATCTGTCTCGGAGACTGTGCTCTTTGCTGCTGCTTGGATTCCTGCTCAGAAAAGCATGTCACAGCTGTTGCCACAGTATGCAGGTCATTTCTTCATCTACAGTCTTTGTCCTTAAAATGTCTTAACATCTCGCAGGTCTATCAACTGCCTCGTACAGAAAAGCAGTTTAGGACAAAGGTACGGGGTTTGTCCACATGTGCACAGGTATATGCGCCTGTTTTATGAGATGTCTCTATGTCGAGGTGTAACTCAGGAGTACAGATGTTTGCTATGAATCAGACTAGCTTTCTGATCATAAAAGCTGCAGGTTTAGACTGCATGTGTGGTGTGTGTGTGACTCTGACATTCAAAGATGCTGGATTTTTTTTTATAATAGAAGCAAGAAATGAAAAAAAGAGAACGAAAGGAAGTGTAGAAAGTGTAATTATTAAATATGATGAATAAAGTGGAGGATGTGGAATGACAGATCCATTTTCATTTCTCTGATCAGTGGGTTAATCCAGACTGAGAAATCACCAAGTTCTGCACCGAGATGCACAGAGACTGTGTGTGTGTGTGTGTCATGCTGAAGAGAGAAAATGTTTTACAGCTTCTGAACCAAGAATAAAGCTAATTAAATTGATATGTAATATTACTCTGAACTCTCACTGTACCACAATGCAGAGGAATCTATGGCATTAACCAGCTTTGGAGTTAATAATCTTTTCTTTTTCTCATCTTTCGGAATAAGCAAAAAAAAAATGCCAAAATGAAAACAGCATGTTCCTTAAGTCTCAATCCCTAGAGCTTTCAAGCCTTTGACTAATCACACTCTTATCCTGGATCTCTATAGATTGTCAATTTTGGCATCAACGAGCAAGTCTTCACTTTAGAACCCTTACAGAATATGTCAGAGTTTTCTCGGTTTGCAGTCGAGAGGGTGAGCCGTGTATGATTTATTGCATGTCGGAAATAAAGAAAAAAGAGGCGCGGAGCATTAAAAAAATCCAGCAGATGGTCTTGAATATGTGGGATAAGACAGAAACGGAGGAGCTTGTAAAGCCACAGATCTCAGGTATGAAATAACAACAAGGATATTAGTCTGTGAGTAGTGGCGTAAAAATATTACAAACGATTACTAATAGCCATGTGTTGGCAAAGTTCTGTATTCGTAGCAATAAATGAAACAGCAAAACAGAGGCAAACATCCCTGCCCTCTAGTAAAACTCCAGTAACATCCATACTTGCTGGTAAAATATTACTAACACAACTGACTACACCAAATCAGTATTACTAAACAAGACTAATGGCAACACTATAAGATCTGGGATGTTTTATGTTTAATTTTAGAAAATATGTCTTGATGGTAGAATTTGATTAGTCTTCTGTATCTGTTGGCTAGTGGGACAAGTTGGTTAGTTAGTTAAACTTTGACCAGACACTCTCTATATTGTACAGGAGACTAATTTTAGTTTCCCTGTGATACTAATGTCCATAGACATTGTTGCAAAGTTTGTTTTGATCAGGAAAATAAGATGCAACACTCAACACATGCAATTTCTTCATTTTTGAAAACTACTTTTACTTTTCAGCATTTTCATTTAATCACACACAGACATACACAGTCTTGTGCTGGCTCAGCTCTCTCCCCCCCACCCTGCTTTTTTTCACCCCCCCTTAGTGCTCACTGAAACACAGGACACAAATTAGGGGCAATTCTTCACAGGTGGGAAGAATTACGCTTACCTACAGGTTCAGCCTACTTCTTACTATTTACCGCCAGTGCTCGACCACGCTCCTGCTGCCACAGACATAATGTAAAACGTAGATAATTAATGCTAACCCTAATCCTTAACCATAACCCTAATCTGAATCTCAGGAACCAAAGGAAAAACTTTTCACTCTTAGTTTTTGAAATAAAAACATTTAGGCTTTTCACCAGTAAATGTGTCCTGACAGTGTATATGGACTGGCAACTGTCCTGACATGTCACATAAACCTGTATATATACATACATACAACCAAAGACTATTTGGTTATAAATTATTACCTACTTGCACATGTGTGTTGGAAAGTGAATCATGGATCATTTCTCATACACTGTACCTCTTTTTCTTTCTTTCTCGCTTTCTCCAACAAATTCAAGCTCTAACAGCACACAATCATCTTTCCTTACTGAGGTAACAGACTTTTCTTACATTACTTTTTCTGACTGCATGGAGACATGCTCTGAACCTAAAAATAAAAAAAAAAAGAACGGTTAAATCCTCACTGGAGCGATGCAGCAATAACTGGGGCCGTTTCACTTCCATTATACACACCACTGCTAACATGCAACTGCACACAGCCAGTAAAAACATTAAAAGCGGTGTGGCATATATGGGCCATCACAATGACAGATATTACCCATGTATGCTGATCTAACACCAGATTCGCTGTTCTTGTGCAGTCATTAACTTGTGTGTCATGTGTAGAAGTCCAGTCCAAAATCAGCATATAAGGACAATTTACTTTATTGGTGAACCTGGTAGAAAGATCCAGGCCACTGAGCATTGATGGAGCCTTGCAGACGGCTGTGTACTTTAAGCGCATTCATGCCACTGTGGAAAAAACTTGAGAAAAATTACACTGTTATTCCAGACAATAACAATACAAGATCTCCATAGAGGGTACTTATATCAGTCACTGACTAGCATCATTCATTCGGCTTAACGCATATTCCATTTTCCAGCAAGCATACTTCGGAATGGAGGTGCAATGAAACAAGACTGCTTCAGAAAACATAACTGGCATAGCAGTTTTGGAACAAATTCTACAAACCAATATTTTCCTTCAGGTAACTAAAATAGTTTATACACTAAAACTAACATGTAATGTAACAAGGAATGTTGAAGTACATGGAGTTAACACTGATGTCACTGAGAATAAGAGCCAGTTTTAGCTCAGTGGTAGAATCTGCTACCTGTTAATTTCTAGCAAATAAAATACCACCTTCTTTTACAGAAATAGGCAATCTGACTAAACCACAAATGGTACTAAAATAAAAAGAGCGCTACAGTGCAACAGACCAGTCTGCATGTCAGAGTGTCTTGTTAACCTGCCACTAATTCTTTCCACAGAATTCCTGAATGACTTTAAAGACAAGATGTTAGTCAGTTCGCAAACATTTTTCAATCGACTTCAATGTCTAGCTCTAAAAAAATCAAGGTTGTCAAAGTGTTTGTTTGTCACAGTGTTTCTCAGTCACAACGTGAAGACATGAAGGTGTAGACTGCCCGTAAAATTCTGAAAGCTGTGCCAGCTAAATTTACATTATACATCAAAATGTCTGGAGCAGAGCGTCTGAGGCTGAGATTATGTAGGGCATGATCAAAACAAATAAAATGGGAATACAAAAAACAAAGATGTTGTCAGTCTGGCAAATGGTTATGAAAGAACTAGGAAGGGGTTCTTGTGCTAACAGACTCTGCAACAAAAACAAACAAACAAACAAACCAGATTTACTAGTAATATCTGCTTTATTCCAATGATTTCTGAGAACCTAAAGGGGAATTTCAACTGTCAACATTTTATTATTTATTTATTTTTTTATGGACAGACTTAAGTGTTTAGTAAGGTTAAAGGTGGATCTTTTGGACTCAGCACAGTTGATAATGCATTTTAGATAGCGGGTGGTTATAGGCACAACATAGGCTTTACACAAGATCCTACCATTGCCCACAAGGAAACAATTAGACTGAATGTTTTCGTGGCAGGCTAACCTGCCTTGATATATTATCAAAGAAGAGAACGAAAGAGAGGAAAGAAATAAAAAAAAAGAAAAGAAAAAAAGAGAAACACTACAGCAACGAGAGCATGTGATTCCAGCAGTGGAAGGGTCAGAGTGTAATTATGAGAGGTTAAACGTTTTTCCCTTCGCTCTTGAGGAAGTGGAGAAGGAAATGAAAAGCGAGCAAAGCTGTGAGCAAATGGAGTTGGGAAGCCTGTGCCACACAAAAGCAGGGCGCTTACCCGATGATCTAAAGCACACGTGCTACATGAGCTACAGAGCAACAGCTGATGGCTTATCTATTGAGCAGAGACCTGAAGCTCAGCAGGCTTTGAAGTGCTAAGAACCGGGAGAAATCGAGGGGGAAAAAACAGGCCGGGTGGGGCGACCTGATGACTGTGCAGGTCTGTGTGTTTTTAGGGAGATACTGCCGCTGAGCTGACAAGCTTAGATGTGGTAATGGATCTACTGAGAATTTACCAAAAGGTAAGTGGTTGCTATCCTTGGCTGCTGAAGAAGCACTTGGGAAACATGTTTGGTTTGAAGAGACCTAAGTGCTCTACAGCAGGGAGACAGCAGTGGTGAATGAAGAAGGCCTAGTTGTACCTTAATTAAGAGCACAGTGATCCTCTCCGGACTGTTGTAGTGGGGAGAGTTCACCCAGATGAAACGGATAAGGTTGAGTATATGGCCCAGTTTGTTCACTATTTGGCGAGGTTTGAGCTGGGAAAGTTCCTCACATGGCTCCTTCAGCAGGCGGAGGAAAGACAGGTTAGACTGGGCCTGCAGAAAGCCATCCTGCAGAAAAAAAACAATAACGTCAGTCAAACTTTGAGTCCATTTAAAACATCAACAATAGCTTGAATCAATTCCATTCTATTCAAAGGAAACAGCTTAACACGGCTTAATTCAGTTTGATTCAATGTCACATTCGATTTGGTTCAGTTACCACTATTCACTATAACCAGTTTGACAACACCTAAATTTACTGCACTTAGTTCTTTGCCTTACATTACCTCAACTACACCCGGTTCAATACTTAATTTAAATTGAGTGCCACCATTCACAAGGGTATTTTGGAAACCCCTAGCTTATCTACCGTCACAGAGCTGTGATCCAGCATACTGCTGACTCTCTTCCTACAGCTCTAACATTAAGAGCAGCAATTACATGGAATGCAGGGTCAATCAGCTTCGAATGTCTCATTATTTCAGTCTGACAATATTGATTTTTCTTGGCCTTTGGAGAGTTTATGAAACGCCTGCACTTGCTGGATCTCTGATGCTCAGTGCTGCATTAAGCTTGAGGTTTAAAGCTTAAGGCTAGATGTTGGCCTTTAGGACCTGATCTAGGACCACAGAAAACGCATCCATTATTAATGTAAGTAACAAAATGCCTGCCCATAGAGATTTAAATCAGCAGAATTGCCTAAGCCATAATAACACCTGAATGTGCCTCATTTCCAAAGGGTAAGATAAAGTTATACCAGACTATAAATTTGTCCCACACACAAATGCATTTACAGCAATACACAACTGCACAAATACAAAAAAATACATTACATGAATTTCTTTGGCTAGGTTGAAGAATGGCTGCACATAAGTGGACTTAGAGAGCTGCAGTATAGCTTGAATATGACAGACTCCTGGTTTCTGGAGCTGCTGGCTGATGCCAGATAGATCATCGCAGCGATTCATCCAGAAGGTGATCTCATCCAGAAGACCAGAGCTGTCTCCTGCATCTACCGCCACCTGTACGTTCAGCACCTCCATTATCTGCCGTGTCCAATGGATCATCACAGCTGAAAAGCGCGAGCCAGGAAGCAAAAGGGGTTTAATGGCAAACCATTGTGTGAAAGCTTATTCTTTTTACATGAACTGTGCACATCCTTTTTTATGTCCGTTCTTGGACCTTACCCTCCAGCCTCTTAACCAGCTCTTTGTCTCTGGCAGCCACCTCTGGGCTATGCTGTAGGGCTTCCAGAGGGATATAAAGCACTGTTTTCCTGAAACTTGCGTCTAAAAAGAACAGCAAATAAAACAAAACAACACACAAAATAATTGAATTATATGAATTAAAGCCATGACAGAAGATAAATGCATTTTATCTGAAACTACAGGGATGCCTAAACCAAAAAAAGGGACTCAAATGAGCATCACAGCCCACTAATTGATGAGTGTGAAAGAGTTTATGGGCTCCAAGAGAGCGCACACAGCTCTGCGCAATAACACAGTACAATACAGCCCAATAATGCTGCACATTATCACATTACCATTCATATTACACCTCATCATTTACCACATTACTGAGCAAATCAGTTTAATGTTACATAAGGTTTGCAGCAAGGGGAACTGTAATGATGTGAAGAAATAAGATAGAAAAGGCTATTTTTGTCTGAGTGGCATGCATATGCTGTCACATAAGGACTTATCTTTCCTCATTTCACTTTTGTTACTCTCCAATCCCTTCTTTCTTAGCAGTTCCTTCCTACTTCTTCACCTCAGCAACTAAGCCACTTGAACATGTACTCTTAGGCAAAGATTTCATCTAGGATTCATTAAACTGTACATTAGAGAAATCTATAATAGGGGCGTACCATTCAGAAAAGCAGAACCATTTTTAGGAAGATACAACTATTAACCAACCAAAGACTCTTTCTGGAACCCTTATTCTGAGAGTGAAATGATATAGAAAAACATGAATAAGAGGTATGAATAAATGAATGTATGAAGATCAATTAAGAAAGACTCAAGGTGAGGGAGAAAATGAGTAGGAGATACACAGAGAGTGAATAGAGCAAGGAGAAAAGGAAACACAAAATGTACTCATATACAGAGATGAAAAGAGGAAACAAGGCTGGAATACCGAGTACTGCCGGCTCATTCTGCGAGTGTGGTTATGAACAGGACAAATAAATAAGGGCAAGGCAGAGGGACACAATGGCTGAATTTGATTGGCCAGTACAGAGAGAACAAAGGCAAGAGGGAGAAATAATAAGAAAACATGGTGCAGTGTAGGTGAATAAATTCATTCATAGGGCAATGAGAAAGACATATATGTAGGAGGTGTGCGTGCATCTAAAGGATGAATGAGTATTATGACTAACAGCAGACTGTGATGCTTTTTCTTTTCGTAGAAGTAAGTTTACAATATCCTTTTTTTATTCATTATGTTTCCCTAAATACTTTCCAATGCAATGAATTGCTTCAAAATGAACGGTGCTACAGCGTTATTTTTGGATCAGGAATGATGAGTAAAATAAATATACCTTTGGGCCTATTCCGACCATATGCTTTCAAACTATATCATTTTTAGTACTGCGCTTAACAACCTGAATACATCATCAGCAGTCATTGGAGTCCACTTTGTGACTTCATTGTTATTGCTTTAGTGAGTTAAAACAAAAATCAAAGAGACTCCCTGCACAATGTTTATCCTCCTGGGCTGATTTGGCTGCCTTTTTTATTCCAAAACATTTCTGTAGCCTTGAAATGTGTTACTTGGACTGCGGGTGTATTGACTTGAGCATGATCTGCAGAAATGTGCATTTAAGGCAGAGAACGAAGATGGGGAGAATTGTAAAAATGATCAAAATGGCTCTGTGATTAGACAGGGTGCAGTGCAGCGCTGCTTTTTACCCAGGTAAGAATGGTGCCTGATTGGTGGGGCTCTGATTTGTGTTTACTCAGGCTATGTAAAAGGTGACGTGGGTGCGCTGATTGGTATGATTGGTCTGATAATTGAACCATCACATGGGAACGTGTCGGGTGATTACCTATAAATGGCTGGCAGTGCAGGGAGTCTTGGGCCTGCATTCATAAAGCAGCTTAAAGTGAGAGAGCTACCTCAGGATCTATCTGGCACATAGTGATTAAGATCAACATACACAAAAGGAATCTGATTTCAGCTGTCTGAAAGTTAAAATATGATTATTAGCCTTGTACCCTTGCAAGCGAGATAAGAGTGGCCCACTGTATGGAATGTGAAGAGCAATTCCAAAGGTATGGTTAAGTCAGTGTGAGGTGAGAGAAAAGATCAATGGACGGCAGTCTAACTGCCTACTCTTCAGGGAAGAAATAAATGAGTGCACATTAAAATCTGGACTACCCCCCCCCCCCTTGTAGATCATTTTCATTAGTGAATACGGTTCAATGTAGAAATGCTGCATATAAATTCAGTAATCAGTATCCTAGCTTCAGCATGATGGGGGTATAGTTTCCAGTCTGCACTATTTTATGCAGTGATTGACGCAATGTAGATGGACTGAATTTTAAGTAATTTCCTGAACAAATACCAAAAAAAAGCTGTTGGCCTGTAAGAAACAGGTAGTGGAGCTTGCATCAGAAACACCAGAGGGTCTGAAATCCTCACAAGTCTCATTATTACAAGCTCCAACATATATCTGAACTTCTGTGTTTGTACACCCTAAATGCCAAACCAAAAAAAATTGTGTTTGTTGCCTTTACATATCGGATGGCACCACATAAGGCATTTGTGGCCACACTGAACAAAAGCTATATAACTTTCATATGACAAAGTATCCTGAATCTTGTTCTTATGTCATGTACATGTACCTGTGAGATGGGTGATGAAGCGGTGCATGTGAGCTAAATAATTGTTCTTGATGCTCTCTGGCCAGTCTGTACTGTAAGTGACCAGTGGTGCATAAATCCCGTTCATTAGCCTTAGCAGGCTGTCTATACCCGCTCCCCGTACTGTGCCGAACTGCACACAGCTCTCAAAAGTCTCCTCCATAATCATAGAGTCCTCCTTGCGTATGAAGTAGGCCAGCTGCTCCACCACCTGTGTGTGAGGAAGAGAGACGTAGCAGAGAGAAATAAACCAGGTAACATTTCATATTCCCAGTTCTAATGGATAACCAGAATTCCTAAAACACTAACGAGTCACAGCTTTAAAAACTAAAGTGCCAGATGCACTGGAATTGAACACAGTGGAGAGAATGTTGCATATTCAACATTACATGAAATCATTTGTCAAAACTAAAAGAACAAACAAAACTGAAAACAAAACTGATTTCCAAGTCATGAATAATTTGCAGTATCATCAGTCAGTGGTGATGTACGACTACTGCCCTGATCCAACACTGAATGTGACTATATCCCAGAATAGAACCTGAAGTACCTGGCTTGGCATGGTGTACTGCACACACAGGCCAGAGAAAGGGTCGAGGTAGATAATGAGAAGCTTGATTGTAGCATCTGCGAGGAACTTGTCCAAGGCTTTATTATTTTCATCCGTCCAGGAAGCCTCCGAGACTCCTGTCAAAACCACTCGCCTTTTTAATAGCTCCCTCTGCAAAGTACCATTCAGAAAAGAAATCACTGAGGACATACTTTGAAAAATGTATGTGTCCTGTATGTATGTAATGCCAGAAAAACTGGTACAGACAAGCCTTTCTGACAAGTTATACCAACTCATGGTTATACTGCACTCAATCTGATGGGTTTGGCCTCTTCTTAAATAGCACGTATAGAGATATATAAAGAATTTTATGGTGAAGGGGAGAGATAAAACAGTTACGGTGTCATGGTAAACCGCGGCAAAATTAATGACGGTTAGTAATACTGTTTGTACTTTAAACTACCTTTAAAACAGTGGTCGGTTACTGCGGTATGAAACTCGCTGTACAGGGTCAAACACAGACAGAATCATTCTCTCAGATGTGTAGAGGAGAAGGGGTAAAAAAGGGGACCTTATGAGTCATCTTTGTGACCATCAGCCGCTCGTTTATAGAGAATATAAGGGAACTTTTAACATACAGGTCTGTGGGGACTTCAGAATAGAAGAATGTCCTGGTTTCTGTGGTTTAACGTATGATTACAGTTCGTTAATAACATAAACTAAAGCTTTTAACACATTTGTTTGGATCCATGTCTTCAAAATGAGCTGTAAATGAGTTCACAGTCACACATGCACAGCTCCCCTTCTGAGAAGAGAATAACACTGTCTCAAATCACTCAAAGTCCCCTACATAGTGAACTACTTTTCAAACAAACATAATCATCATTAACCAGCAGCTGAGTTATAAATATGGAATTTGAAATCTATTGTTAATGTTGATTAGAGATGACTTAGTCGAACATTTCTTTTAGTTTTAAAATGATTTAAAAAACGTTTTAGTTTTACAACGTTGGTGCTCTGCACTGATCAGGCCTACAGTACCATAACCGCACAATAATGCAGCAATTACAGTTAGGACAGAAATCCCCCAAGTGTTAGCATTTCACTGCAGGTTGTGCCGTGTATGACTATGTATGTGACAAATAAAACTTTGAAACTTACATGGAGTCATTTTACATTAAGACAACCTCAGAGTTGGTCGAGATTTAATTCTCTATGCAGGGAAATCCCTAGTTATTGTAATTAATATTAATAATAATAATAATAATAATAATAATAACCGTAATAATATTATTAATCATTAAAATATTTTGTAGGCAATGAACACCATACTTTATGAAGAACGGTCCACAATTCTGTTGTATTCTGAGGTGTAGGATTTCTGTTTTCCACAACTGTATTGCATCCCAAACATGTTCGATAACAGTGAAATCTGGTGACTTGGGTGGTAATGGCAAAATCCCAAACTCACATGAGTGTTTCTCAAACCATAATTTGACATCTCTAGACATGTGTGGTGGAATGTATGTATGTATAGTTACTCTTTAGCAATTCGATTGGGAGCTAATAAAGTGGCACTAATGTGATTAAAAACGTGTACATTTTTTGTAGTTCCCAAAAGCTTACATTTTATTTTTAAACACGTATAAATAACTATACTTCATTTAAAAGTATTGACCTTTGTCTACGAGTGTGCAGTGTTAATGAATGGCAGCATAATGTAATTCAGTTCTCTCTGGTTGCCAGCTGCCACTTCTACAGGGTCTCCCAGCAGGGGCTGCAGGATCACTCCATGTAAATGCCATTGCTCTTTTACCAGCCAGAGGGCTATAATTAATTCTATTAATGTCAATGATGCCAAGGACAGAGTTGCAGCAGGTTCACTGACCCATTCTCCTCCTATCACCCGACGCATTCTAGTTTATTCTTCCTTTGCTGCACCTCAGGCACTGTAGTAGGCAGAGGTTATTTTTCCAGTTTAAGTGATAAAAGGAGTATTGCACTCATTTATGTGTATAGATTACAATTCCACAATGTATTTTCCTTTGTCGACTCTGACTGAGAGCAGCTGGTGGGAGAAAAGTGATATTTTCATTGGCCGACCTGTGAGCATTTGCTGAATTTGTGTGATCAATGAGGCATAGTAAATGAAGATGGTCCAGCAGAGCCTTACGGGCTACAGTGTTTGTGAGGGAATGAATCAACAATTCTCTCACATCACCAGAAAGCCTTAGTAACACAAAAAAAAAAACACTGATTAGTATGCACGGATGGCAGGCATGAAAGCCTCAGGCAAGAGAAATTGTGAATTGCAGATTACAATCAGATAAGAATCACAATGAGTGTGAGGTAATCCATCAGTGACTGTGTTTAAAAGACTCTAATTTAGCATAAATAAGTGAATTACCAGGCCTTTAATGCATGCATCCTCTTCCTCTGACACTGGTAAAGTGGTCTCCTGGTTAAGATCCCCCACTAACACACACACACACACACACACACACACACACACACACACACACACACACACACACACACACACACACACACACCATGGAACATTAAGTCATGTTGGATCATTGCATTCTGTGACAGGGTGAACAGCTATGTTTAGGGAAAACATCAATACTGTATGTAAAAAACAGAATCAGATAATTAGCAGAGGAAGGAAAATGAAAAAATATAGATAGATCTTGACATTTAATCAGTCATCCACTGCAGTGGAGTTATAAAACTCTGTGACCTGTGGAAACCAATGATAATCTTTATTCTCTTACCTGCAGGCTGTGTGTTTGAACTCTCCAGTATGGACTCGTTTGGGGCTGGTAGAAAAGGTCTCTTCCCTATGCTGGAGTGTTGTGATTTGCTAGAAGAGGAGCGCCCTGTGTGAGGTGTCTCTGGCTCGGCCATAGTGAGATAATTCTGCTGCAAAGGAATTGGCATAAGGCAAGAAAAGTACATAATTATATTACTTTTTTTCAATTATATTTAATCTCTTTTCATCACTTGCGGTGCACCTGTTGAAAGTTAGTATTCAATCGGTAGTCTTTATTATAGTCAGTACAAAAGCTGCAGTGAGATCTAGAGGTTTCACTCAGTGGACAAAATGTGCTCAGTTGAGCAGTTATATTCACACGAAAAATGTTCTCGGTTTAACCATGAAAGAAAGCCAGTGCCAGATTGTGGTGTCTTTACCCAATACAAACCAGACCAAAATGCATTTTGACATAGAGCTAGTAAATATGACAATATAATATTACAATTTGTCAAAACAGATTTGTCAAAAAACTATTTGCTTTTCTGATATTATTATGCTTATTGTCATATCTCTTTTATCAAACTTGAATACATGCCAAATGCCTGGAAGCACCTGATGTGATGTTAAAATTGATGTTTATTTCCTTCCCACCTTTACAGAATTAATATTTTAGTTAAAAAATTAAATATTATGCTTTTGTATACAGTATACAAGTTGCATATAGGTTTTTTTTTTCCAATGCTGCCTGTTTGTAAGGAAACCTACATATTCTGAAACATATAATGTTTAGTAGAAATATGGTGCAGAATTGTAATTTGACATTAGTTTAGTTTATGGTAAGGCATGTTTGACTAAATGACCTAAACATGAGGTCAGTCTAAACAAAAAAGTTTTCAAGGATTCATGGATCTAAATTGATTTTATACAACATTGAGACTTTTTCTTGCTATTCCAGTTACGCATTACAAAATAATTTAGCACCAACTATAATTGCAAGTAATCAACCATTAAGATAAATATTATATAAGAATGAATTTATTAATCAAAACAAGAAGCATTGTCTAAGCGCAGTCTTGCAGTTTCGCTTTGAGTATACTGCGCTAAAGTACTGTACTACTTGTACACAGGTAACAAAAGTACAAAAACCAACAGAGAGTAAAGACGGAAAATATGTCACACAGTCACCCCCTCCATTTCTACCTTCACTTGTCAACAGCAGTAGCATCATTTTGATTATTGAGGCTTTGATTCAGTTTGCCAGTTGTCACATTTTTGAAAACTGTATGTAATAAAGCAGACGAGTTATTGCAGTCAAAGCTCAAGGCAGAGAAAGAGACAGAGAGTGTAATGAAAAAAACATTTACTATAAGTCTATAAGCTGCTGAAGGCAGAAAGTCAAACCCCCCTTAGATCAGAATTGAGAGGCGGAGGAGCTGACATTGATCAATAACATTAATATGAGCCTGTGAAGCTCAGAGTCTCGAGCTGAGATGAAGCAAGTACCCGAGTGACAAAACCAACATTGTTGACAGTGGAGGATTATTGTAGACAAAGTACTGCCAATATAAGCCACAAAGGCTTTGAAATGCAATGCTTCTGAATGCTCACAGTAACTTTATATTGCTCTCACTACATCATGTTAATTGACTGATCAATGCTACAGCACCGTCAGAGCTCGACTCAGCAGTCAGGTAATAAAACGTAAGAAAATTCTGTAAATCGCTTTGACTTCTCCTTGCTGACGATGTATATCTGCTTAGCTAGCTAAACACTAATGTTCTTGTGTCTAACAATAGTATCTGTCAGGTACTTAAATGTAAAACACTGTTTCCTCTAAAGAAACAAATATTTTTCACTTACTGTAATTCAACCAAAGTCAATCAATGTAATGCTGTGAAAAATGCCATGTCTAAATGATCAGACGCATTTACCTTGAGAATATGAAACACGGTCTCTTTAGGATTGTTATGAACTAGCAAAAGGTTGTTTGGATTTCAGGCTAATACTACATTTTTTTAACAATCACTTGTTGTAGGCTTGTGTCTATGTAAGGATTAACTTCATGTACAATGAGGGGTAAACTGGGTATGTATAAACTATTTGATTATATCATCATTGACATGTCTAGATGCAATGGCAATAAATACAGGTCAGATTTGCACCCACATGCCTATATCACACTATATATGTAGGCCATGCCTATGATAAGTAAATCATCACATCAGCACTGGACACCCTGGACCCAAAGTTTTTCAACTCCTCCCCTCTAGGAGGTGCTACAGAAAACCACCAGACACATGAATAGCTTCTTTTCTCATGCCATTACTCTCATAAATAGCTGACCTACAATACTATGCTGTACACACTTAGCTAATTCATTACCAGGCGTGATGCACATTATTGTTGTTTGCACTACAACTCACAGTTGTACCTTGTGCATATTGTTTGTTTGTGAATATCCTGTATACCATTTAAATATTGTGTATTGTCTTTAAATTATATGTACATAGAAAAACCGGTACAGATGGTGGGGTTTGTTTAGCTGCCATTGCATTGGACCCCTGGTACATTTACAAAAATCTCTGACATGGGGAATGCTATAAGTCCCTCCATTATGATGAGTTACACCCGTTCATGTCCTGCATTCATTCTGATGAGTTTGGCCTCTTTCTACAGGACAATGCAAAACCACACACGTCTAGACATGCCAAGTTATGGTTAGAGGAACACTCATCTGAAGTTTAGAGTTTTGCCATTCTCACCCAAGTCACCAGATCTCAATGCTATGGAACACATCTGGAATGCCATGCAATATGCTGTTAAACACATAAATCATACACCTTGGAATACAACAGAATTTGTGGACCGTTCTGCAGGATGTACCGTGTTTATTGCCTACAGAATATTTATGTATTTCTACAGTCTTATGCTCCCACTGGGGACCTACCAAGTATTAGACTGATGTACTAGTTTTTTATAGTACTTCAGTGTACACTGTATGTATACTCAGGGAAACACCAACGACCAAAACCAAATTTCTTTGTGTGCGTCAACACACTTGGCCAACAAACCTGACTCTGATCCAGAAGTAAATAGTTTATTTAACGCCACAAAGTCCTCCTGAACACCATCTGTTGTTTATTGTTTTGTGTTTTAAACCTGACCAGTACTTGGTATTGGCTTGATCTGGATGGAAAACGTTTCTGACAGAATATGACAGACTGTTTACCAGCATGCCTTTTTGCATTTTATGCATATTACCTGAGGTTATTTTCTTCAGATCATTTTACAGTAGGAAACAGACAGCATCGGTAAAAAAAAAAGTAAAAAGTAAAAATGGGCCTGAAATCACAGACGGCCTGTTCAGACTTGAAACGAATGCCTGTCTGGTATTTTCATGTTATCATGCGTCTCCACTGACCACTTGCTATCACATTTTCATCAGCAGGAGAGTTGCCAAATCTGACAAAGCAACCAGATGTCACTTCAAAATCAATTCCAAAAAAACCCAGCCAAGAGCATACAAAAACTCAAACAGAGGGTTTACATTTAGCCATTGGATGGCATTTCCTAATTAAATTGTCAGGACCGCAGACTAGTTGATAAAAGATATACTCATACTGTCATCTTGCATTGAGAAGGATTGCATGTGCTTTACAAATCGCACAAACAAGAAGAGAGATTTATTTGTACATTTCCTAATTGTACTCTGTTTCACTTTAATATAGCACTGCTTTAAAACAATATAGGCCTACTGTTCCCTGACAAACTTAAAATCTAACCACATCCAAACCTCATATAATGTCATTTTGGTGGACATTATAGCAAAATAAATTTTAATGATTTCTAACGTTATACACTGGGTTTCAATAAAATGGTATTAAAAATATACAGTTTCATTAAATAGTTATTTCACAACAATGCTAAAATGATCTGTTTTTATTCCATATACTGTCACAAATATCACAGTGATGTTCAGACCCTAACCAGTTGTATCCACATATGGATATTATAATATTTAATAAATATAAGCAATGGGGTTGGGGGGTTCAACTCATCACTTATATTGATTAAATATTATAATATCTATATTTGAAAGCAGTTTGATAATGCTGGAAAACCACAAACCTGGCAACACAGGTGATGTTAGAGACACACAGGGACTCATTACTGTTCACACAACAAATGTAATGTGGCCACATGACAGAATGAAAACTCAGACACCAAATGTGTGGTTGGTTGTTTTACTAGATTTGTGTTGAGAGGTAAACTGGGTACCTTTATTTTCTGGTCCAACTAAAGATAAAACTTTTTAAACATTAAAGCTGCATGATGATACAGAGCTGCACAGCACCGGTTAATGTTATAATGAATATACTTACTTAAACTCAGTGGTGGACAGTAACGAAATAAATGTAATTTGTTACTGTACTTAAGTAGTTTTTTTGTGTATCTGTACTTTACTGGAGTATTTTAATTTTGAGGGACCTTTACATTAACTACATTTGAAAGTCAAATATCTTACTTTTTACTCCACTACATTATGCAAAATCTGTTGTTACTTTTGTCTTATGCACGCATGAAATATGTAACATTTCAAAATAAAAGAAGCGCGTAATCACACCAATCACGTTATAGCGCGCACTTTGTTTGTGGACTTACAAGAACTCCCCGTCCAATCTAAGGAAACACATTTTCTGTTAGTAAGTTACTTTAACAGCAGCCCGATTGTGTGTGTGTGTGCGTGTGTGTGTGCGTATTGTTAAAATAGATCTAAAATTATCATTGTATGTATGGCTAGTTAGTAAGCTACTGAACATTGGTAACACACAATCGAATTAGTGATATGCAGATATTTTCAGCATCTAAAGACTGTTCTTTAGCCATTGCTAGCATAATATTCCAGCAGTAAAGTTATTATATTTTAAGAATAAAGTAATAAGATTAAAGTAAAAAAAATCAGTGGGTTTTGTAAAGAAAAACAAACAGCGTCCTCATGTTAAAACTAGGGACGATGCTTCCTCTCAGCACTTCTCAGTGTCAGAATAATTAATGACATTGTATTAAAATATTGGTAACCAAGAGTGACTTTTTACATAAAATGAGTCAAATAATAAATAATTAATAGTCTTGTTACAAAAATGATAATAGGACATTAGAGATGTAGTAAATCATAATACGTTTACTTTTGATATTTAAGTACATTTAAAGGTAAATACGTTTGTACTTTTACTCGAGTGAAAATCTAAACTGAGGACTTTCACTTTTTAATGGAATAATATTTTACCTTGAGTATCTGTACTTTTACTCAACTACATGATTTGGGTACTTCGTCCACCACTGCTTAAACTTACCTTTGGCTAATCCTTATCCGAGCGGCTGAAAAGAGTAATGAGTGTGAGAGGTGCTTTTACTCACCAAGGTTAGTTAATCCTCTGAAGAAGTGGAAGGGGGGGGGGGGGGGTTTACAGGAATTGTACATTTAGCAATTATGTATATGTGTGCACATGATAATGAGAGAACCTACAATAATGGTGCAAATAAATGTGAAAGGGAAAAGAAAACTACCAGTTCTCGAACCACTTGCCCTACGTTACCTATAGAGTGGGTCTCTCCACTACTGCACACTTGATCACAAGCTGTCTGATGCCTTCACATATCATCACTAGTATTCATGTTTACAGTCCAGTGCTTCCCAAAGCAGGCTGAAGTATAGTATAGTAAGGGTGCATGAGATTTATTACAGCTAATTTGGGTGGCTCTACTAAATAAAATATTACACCACACATTTAAATCATACTCACTTTAGTTACATATATTTGAACTGAACTGAAGGGGTCAAGAGTTATGAGTTCATGGCACCAAACTTTTAAGAGCCCCTGGTATCATTAATTACCTCAGAAATGCTGCAAATAAAGACAAATAACAACAGAGGTGACATTTAAATGGGTGTAAATGTTTGTCTTAAAGAAGTACAGCTTGTGCTACAGCAGGTTGTGACACTATAACATGCCCACAGTGAAGTGATATCCTCAGCTAAATAAATGAAGCAGCTAGTTAGCATAGCTAGTTAACTATAGTGAAATAGTTAGCCGTTAATGTTAGCAAAGCACCGTAGCTAACGCGCTTAGCGACCGTTACAAACTCTCTCACCTTTACCCAGTGTCGGATTAAAAACTCCTGGCTCACTGCTCCAGTGTTTCCTCCTGCTACCGCAACAGTCAGTCCACTTTCTCTGTTTCACAAATGTTTAATAAAAAAAAAAATAAGGGAAATAATTCTAGGACTTTCAGTAAGTCAGGTAGCACTATAACCTCTGTCTCTGTGAGTCTAAAGTTTGTGCGCGTGAACACGTTGCTATGGAAACACCTCACCCAGGCTCAGAGGGACTTTTGTCATTAGACACCGTTTCTGAAGTAACTATAATAGATAGAGATAAACAACTTAATCCATAGTTTTATATTTTTATTTACAGCTGTAATTAACAGTTGCAGGATTATTATTTTTATTCTAAGCCAAACCCTCATGTATGCGCGAGACGTATTAACACGCTGTTTAGTCCAATACAGCCAACCGGCAAAAGGCATAATAACATTTTAACATTTCAGTCAGGCTGACTAGTAATAAGTCAGAGCTGTTTTAGCTTTTAATCTTTTTTTCTTGATATTAAATTTGTAAAAATTACATGTAAAAATGTAATTCTTACATGTAAAAATTTATTTCTTACTAGAAAAATTTAATTCTCACTAGAAAAATGTAATTCTTACTAGAAAAATTTAATTCTTACATGTAAAAATTTATTTCTTACTAGAAAAATTTAATTCTCACTAGAAAAATGTAATTCTTACTAGAAA
>JAOVVF010000042.1:7032862-7051082 GCA_028565595.1 Duopalatinus emarginatus | reverse complement strand
GACATCTACTGTTTTTAGAACTCCTGAATTGGAACACAGCTCATGCCTTTCTATCACACCTTGAATTTGAATTTTGTCCAAGTTCAATGTTATCTGTCTTTTCCCTGACCTTAGCTTAAGATCATGATGATGGCTCTTAGATTGCCCCTAACGAATATCACACCGCTTTTACGCACTTGCATCGTGCCTCATATAATCACACGTTACAATTTCATGCTGTCCCAGTCCTCTGATATACGAGGCCACTGGCCGAGTGCCGAAAATAATCACAGCTGTACTGATAATCAGTATAACAGCTTGACCTCGAGTGTGATATTGCTTTTATAAAAACCGTTCTACAAGCACCATTTATTACTTATCAGTAATAAGTGACACCAGATTATGATTAGTTTGTTTATTTAATCATTTATTCGGCTTTTGCAACTGAACTGGGACTGGGCTGTTGCCAAATAACACATAAACAAATTTTGCTGCTCACTAGCGTGCTACATAATGTAGGTCTATGTGTTACTGCAGAAATAAATATGATCGACTAATTAAAATAAATGTAATGATTTCAGTTTAATAAATATATGTTGTAAAATGTTCGTTACAATCTAATATAAATAACTTTATCTTTAATGCAACAACGGGTATTAGAGCACACCTGTACAGTAGACTATTATAGGACTATACACTGGAGTCCTATAAAAAAACTGATACACCCGTCTAATACTTAGTAGGTTCTCCATGGGGCATGGACTCCACAAGCTTGCAGAATTCTTTTGTAGACAATAGACACTACACTTTCTGCAGAATGGTCCACAGTTCTGTGATTTGGGAATGGCAAAACCCCAAACTCTGTCTCTAGACATGAATGGTGGTGCATTGTCCTGTTGGAAGAAGCCAAACCCATCAGAATAAATTCAGGACATGGACGTGTGTATCGTCAGAAAGAAGGCACACACAGTGTTTACCTGTCAGAGACATTTGTAGATGTACCAGGGGTCCTATAGAAAGCCAGCTTAAAAAAACCTCATAGTATTATAAAGCTTACATAGATGTCTATGGCTTTATATACTGTATGCACTGGCGGAGACAACCAATGGTTTGAATAGGTGGTGTTGCTATGTATTCTGAATAGGCTCGTCTGTATTCGTTTTTCATGGACTACAGTGAAGTTTATAGTCCCAGTGCTGTTATATACCTCTCGTCTAATCAGACGACTTGTTCGATTCAAACTGCTGTATAAATGTATAAACAGTACTGTGCAAAAGGCACCCTGTTTTATGTTTATATTTTTTCTGCATTACTGAGTCAGTACAATACATTTAATCTTTCCAAACCTTACAAAGCAAAAATTCAGTGTTACTTTAAAATATTTGTATATCTGTAGAGAAAACAACCTATTACAACAGAGCACTCTTTAGACAAAAATACAATGAGGACTGCCGGCTTTTACCGCCAGTGTGGCAGACAAAGTCTTCAGAAAAAGAGAAATTCTCCTAGATGCTCAGTGAATCTAACCAGGTAATTTCCCTATAAAACTGTGCAAATGATACCTGAGATTACTGATGCATTTTTAAAAGGCACAGTGCTGACTGAGCACATACTGACCTTGTGTATTTTATTACTGTGTGTTTTTCATTATATGCGATTTAACTGTGGTATTCCCCTTATTTAATGATTTAAATAATTATTCAAGTAATGTAATGCAACTTATTTAATCTAACCAATTAAAAATAAGTTAATTGCCTTTTTGAAGCATCTTTGCTTTACAGGGTTTCCTTTTGTACAGTAAAAATAATAACTTTAAAAAGAAATGTTTCTATCATCTAATCATAAAGCTTATTTAATATCCTAAAATTTCCACATGTCTAACTTTTTTCATATTAAACCTTTGCACAATTTTAAAGACAGCTCTGTAGCCCTTCAGGTTTCTTGATGGAAAGGCACTAGGGTTGTAACGTTGCAACTGCAATGTCAAACTGTAACAATGTGCATAGTGGAATTGTGCAACACCAGAATTCAGTTTATGCATGCATCTAATTCAGTTACACCGTCTGAACACCAGAGGTCCCAATCTAAGCACCCTATAGACAGCAAACATACAGCGAGCCTGCATGATAGTGTTTGTTTGTGAAGAGCCTGTGCCATACCCAAAATGATCTGCACTTGTTATGCGCTGTATCGGGGTGCACAACTCCAGTACTAGTGGGCCGGGGTCCAACATAGTTTCTCCACTCAGACACAACTGATTGCGTTTACCTGTTCATCGGCATGGTTAGTGGGTGTGTTTAAATAAAGACACCGCCAAGCTGTGCTGGACAACGGGCATCTAGGACTGAAGTTGTGCACCCCTGTGTTATATGTTTATGGTTAGAACGGTTAATAAGAACTATAAGAACATTAACTTTCTGCCTCTGTTGTGTAACATGCCTGAGAAAGAGGTTGTGGAAGTCGGGTATTTTATCCAAATTTGGAGCTCTATTTCCAGGTAAAATGAGACCTCAGAGACTGCTACATAGCTCAGTGTGTTTCACTTGATCATTTCAGACTTTGTTCATTCAATGAAACATTTTGAAAAGTCTAAAAGTGTATTATGATATGGTAAACCCTGTATTACATTCTGTTTGCAATATTAAATCTCTGCTTGTAGCAATGTATTTTTTTTTTTTACTTATTTTATTATAAGACTTATTATAAGTATTTTTAAGCCATTTTTGTTCTTGATTCAAATTCTGAGTACTGCTTAGAGCACAATACTGCCTCTAACAATAACAATGAGTGCTATTTGGGTGCATGAACTGGTCTGCATTTACATAAAGAGCAACATTTTTTCCAATGTACCGAATCACAAACATTTATACCACATGCCTGGTGACTCTGCATACTTAAAATGTGACTCAAAGCAAATTTGCCCAAGTAATGGCTTTGTTTTATGGAATTACACCACAGGGCCATAGTTGTGGATTTGCAAACAGCCTGAGTAAACAAATCTTATAACTCACTTAAAAGTGCTGACTTGAAATCCGTGATTAGTTGTCTTCTTGCTTGATGATTTAGTTTAGAAATATGACCTGTCCTGGGCAAGGTGAAGGTGGCAAAATAACCGCATAGGAAGAGTTCACTCTAAAGGACGACTGAAACCTAACGCAACCCCCCCCCACCCATTTTCTCGTTCATTTCAAGCTGTACTTCACTTGAAAAGTGGGAAAATTATTTCTCTGCCGTTAGGCTCTCTAGGCTATGAGGTTTTTTAAAAAAAAATGAAAGTGAGTGAGAATATGTTCAATAGCCACTGGGAAGGCGGAGAGAAAGCGAGAGAGGAAGAGGCAGCACAAGGCAATATCGCTTCACTGTCAGTGGGAGGGTGGAGGGTTCACAGAGCCTCTGGCCTGCAGTAATATTCCCTCAAATACTCGAAAAGAGATAGAGAAATAGAGAGACGGACCATAAAATAGAAAGGCCAAGGCAGAAGTGCAGGAAAGATACAGAGAGAGAGCAGCAGAAGCAGCAGGGAATCTTGTCCAGGAAAGTAATACAGCTCTATTCATGTCATGTTGTCAAGAGGGGATGCTTGGCCTCTCCTTCATGTACAAGGGTATCACTTATGAAAACATCACACATCTGTGCGTGTGGGTGCGGGTGAAGCAAACCAGAAAAGTTAAGCCTGTGGGTCTTTTGAGTAGAACCCTGGATTCCTTCAGGACTGCCTCTCCATGCTCAGGTTAATGTCAGAATCATGTACTTTAGGCCAGGTATGAACACTCAAACATGACAGGAGCGGCCAGTGGACATGTGACACAGCTTGTATTCCTTACCCCGTATTACAATGCTTAATGATATGGTGTTCTACACTACAGGATCCATTCAGCGTAGCTAGCGCTGAGGGAATAGCTTCACTCACTTTAATCTCTACCTGTCATGTTGAGCTAAACGCTGTCCTTGTACCCCTGTCTGTCTGGCACTCGTCTTTCTAAAACAAAAGTCTTACTTTACAGACACTATAAGACCGTAGTATCCATGATTTAAATCTCTCAACCTCTCTATCCTGCTGCACTACCTATAGGCTGCAATGCAGAGGCATTTACTTTCGGATCTTCACACTGTAGTGTGCGTGGCTGTAGATCTCTCTCTAGCCCTGTTACAGACACAGTGGTCTATCCCAAACCCAGCCTCTTTATTTGTCATCCACTGAATCTCAGTGCAGACATTGTATCCGTATTGGCCAACTGAGGTGTGGAGTATGCCAATGCACAAATCCCAGCTTTAGCTGTTTCTAAGCAGGTGCAGGAGGTTGAAGACGGGGCAGTGTTTGTGCTGCTGTTGGGATCCGTTTTGCTGGAGCAGTACCAGGGGCTTCTAGCTTTGAGGGTAAACAAGACAGAGATCCAGCAGGGCTGTAATCAGGCCATGTCTGCAGCTCTAGATCTGATAGAGAGCATTATGCTAGTATATTCAATGCTGCATAAGCCTCAAACAGCAAGAAAGAGAGAAATCAAACTGAACACTGGCCCCAGTGCCTGTCAAGCATGGGAATAGATAAGGAAGTACAGGAAGTATACACTGGCATTCCATGGGATCCTGGATACGTCCACAAACGTCTGCGACAGGTGAACGGTATGTGTGCATCCTTTCTGATGACTTACACCAGTTCATGTCCTGTATTCATTATTATAGGTTTGGCCAATGGGACAAAGCACTGCCAAGCACATCCAGAGACACCAGATTTTGGTTAAGGAAGACCTAAATTTGAGGTTTTGCCATTCCCACCTACGTCACTAGACCTCAGCATTACTGAACACATCTGGGATGCCATGCAATGTGCTGTGGAAATCCTACACTTTGGAATACCATAGAATTGTGGACGGTTCTGCAGGATGTACAGTGTTCATTTTCTACAGAATAGTTCCACATTTCTGCAGTCCTGTTATGATTATGAACAAAGCTGATAGGACTCAGTTTAAATGAAAGACAGAAATACTAAAGATGCACCCACTAAAAGAGAACAGCACCCAGACAGGGAAGGACTGAGAGACGGCATGAGGGCAGATGAAAAATCTGAGGCGTAAAATGAAGTGATGAATGAAAGAATGGAGAGGGAGAACGAGTGGGAGGAATGGGTAGCCCTAGAGCAGGAGATAGATGAGCTAGGGTCAGGTGGAGAGGAGGAGGGAAAAAAAGATGCACAGACAGAGAGATGACAGAAAGGAATGGATGAAGGGGAGCGGAAAAGAGATGGGGAGTAGACAGACAGAGAGAAGTAAAGATGTGGGAGAAGAAGGAAGTTGGGCACTGGAGAATTAATCAGTTTATTCTCAGAATGAGGGAAACTTTTCCTCGGTGCGACAAGATGGCAGAAAGCGGAAACTATATAGACTCAAAAGGAGACCAACCATGTGTGCTGACATATACTTGCTGGCACAAACTCAGGAGCAGAGCTTCAATCCAAAACTGTCGTACTGCGGCAAACCTGTCCTAGCTGTAGTGTTTTTAGAAACTACACGGTACCTACAACAATCCCACAAAAGTTCTGTTCACACTCAATAGTTTGGACCCAGATTTGGTGCACAGCAAACCATACACTCAGTCCTGAAGCTGTACCACTCTCTGCTCTGAGCCCAGACTGTTCCCCAGAGCAGCACCAGCCTAGGCTGAGCTGGATGGGCATCTGACCCACTACGGCCTCTCTATCCCTGGCCTGGAGCAGCTGGCAGTTCATGTGCTTGCCCAGACTTTACTCGAGCCTGTGGAAGTGCTGGCACACAGCTCGGAGGTGCCAGGGGACCTTCTAGTGCTTTCCCAGTATAAAGAGCAATTCTGGAGTGCAGAAGCAGAAGAGAAAAAGGGGGTTTGAGAGGGTGTTGGATCCAATAGTGTGTAAAAAGAATGCTGTGAAGAGGGCAACAGTGGCAGCGCTATGCATTATCACTCAGCAACTAAGCCAAAACCCCTGAGAAGAGAAGATATCAATATACAAGGACTGCACAGGCATAGTTGCTGATGCCAAAACTGCTCAAGTAAAATTGTCAGTGAAGAGTGTGAAGATGAAAACGCTTTTAACTTTGAATTAAAGGAGCACTGCTAGTCCCTGTGTAGGTATCTGAACATGGCTGATAGAGTAAATATCTACACAGTGGACAAATAGCCTCGAAATGGGCATCCTGGGTATTATTACTAGCATCATTTCTGATATTTTGGGCAGGCGAATTTTTTTGCAACTTTAAAATTCATAATACATTTAGGTCAATTTAGTTCAAACCTGGGACCTTCTGGTCACAAGACCGGATCTCTAACCACAAGGCTATGGCTGTCCCATTGATTATAATCAATACGATTTGTCCACCATTTCACCTTTATAATTCTTTCATAATGCAATTGAAATATTACCCAATTTCTGACAATTTTTCATGAGAACGGACTTCATGAAATGCATTTGTGGAAAAAAAAACAGCACCATCCATAACAAATAATTCAAACTATGGCTTTTTAAAATAAAAGATTTAATAAAAAATATTATTCTTTGCACTGTTTGCAATAAATGGTGCTAATAATATTTTTTTGCACACCTTGGTGAACTCTTCCTCCTGAACAAAGTAAATACAACATGAATTGGCACCACAACTCTCTTCCCGTGACACCACATCAACATGTGCTGCTTGTAGCATCAAAAATGAACACTGTAGCACTCACTGTATATTAACCAGCATCGTATTAAATCTAAAACAGACTACACAGCTAAGGCATGAGAAAATCAAGTTGTTCTCCATTCACTTCTGGTCAATCGACAAATTATAAAGTCATTTCCAAGCTGTTTTGGGGGCAGCTGTAGGCTTGTGGTTATGGCACCTGACCCCCACATGTGGATAAGGGGCTTGTTCACTGCTCGGGTCATGTGTGCTCACTGCCCCTACTGTGTATGTGTGTGTGAGTTAAATATGGAGGTGAATTCCACTGCACAGTAGTCTGAAGTATGAGGAAGAAAATATGCACCACTCATCACAGTTAGCTAGCTATCCAGTTTCTACCAAAAAAATGATCATGGAACATTGATTTTTCCACTTCTGTTCAAAGTAATTCTGCTTGGTGAAATAATACTTAAGAGACGACTGGAATGCAGCATTATATGTTACTTGCTGACGTGACTTTTCGAACCTGTTCCAATGTCATTCTGTGCTACGAGCTCATTCCTCAGTGAAGTGCTGCCTATAGGAGGTGTTTTATAAGATCCAGGTTGTGGTCACTCCTTCATATTGGCTTAAAATGTTTAATAGCGTTTATGGATGCATTAAATATGTATCATTTTTAATCAAATATTCATAAACATTAAGCATTAATGAAAACACACATGTACATATGTCTAACTGTAGGCTTGCTCCTGCGAATAAAGGCATTTAAAAGGTAACCCGATATATTATAGAAGCGTATGCCACTTATTTTATGTGTGCAGTCAGATGGTGCAGTACCTGTAGGCTAAGTATGCTGCTGACATTGACCCTGGGCAGAGACAGTGCCATGCTCTTGCTGCTCATCTTCCCCAGCCATTTCTCCAGCTGCTCGAGTGTCAACACGCGCTCCAGCCTAGCCAGACTCTCTACATGAAAAGGCAGCAGAAGCACAACGCTGGCCTTTCCACCCCACAGACCCAGCTCCAGCACCTGCACCATATTCTCAATGTCTTCATAGTGACGGTACACTCCTGCAAAAAATAAATGAGCATGTTTTAATAAAGTAAGAATGTGGGAGTATATGTGAAGCAGAAAATAATCTAATATATCCATCCACATAGCCATCTTTAAATAATTAAAAACCTTTCATTAATTACGAATTTTTGACACTGTGATGCTATTGGCTTTTATATACAGTATATGTATGCTAAATGCCTTAAATGTTAATTCAGATTAAATGAGATTCAGATTAGCATGCTTTTCTGCTGCAGTTACTCGAAACAATCCAGCACTCAGAAACAACTGTGAATAGTTAAGTGAAGCAACAAAGAAAATGAAGAGACAGGGTTAACGCATCATCAATTATGTTACTATTATGCACCTTCGAGCTGTGACAGTACATCTTCAAAAAAAAAAAATCAATCTGGCATCAGCAACTTGATGTCCATCGGCAGTAGATATAATCCATCGGAGACTCCTAATAGCATCTTAAATCAGCCAAGGCCTAGTGAACACTGCTGCCTTCAGTAGCAAATCCAAGCACTGGCTTGATTTTTTTCCCCTTCTGTGCCAGTGGAACTATATATAAATAGGACACATATGCACTAGGCTCCAGAACGATTGGCATGCTTGGTAAAGATGGATTAAAAAAGGGTATGATATAAATATCTTTGTGGTTAATTATCTTCAGCAAAGAATGAGAAAAACCTAATATTTAATATAAACACATTTAATCTACGCCAAAATACATAACAACACCATTATAAAAGTCTTATGAAATGTAATTAAAGCATGCTTCCATTTATATTTGCCTTTTTTAAGTTCACCTGATTGAACAGATGAGAGAAAAAAAAGAGCTTTGCTGCATAAACCTTCATCTACATTAGTAAATGTATATATAAATGATGATGTGGGGTTATTTTTTCCTCCTGGGACCTGGGAACTGTGTTAGAATACATGGCATCCCGGATTCTATAAAGTAGTAAATAAAATTCTGACTGCATATTCTGCCAAGAAGCTGGGTCATGGTTCAATCTTGCAGCAGGACAAACAAAATCTTGCATCCTAATCCAAACAATGTAGTTAAAAAAAAACAAAAAACAAAACAGATTCGTACCTCTGACATGGCCACCCCAGTCCAGTCCCCCAATCTAATCCCCATTAAAAACCTGTGGGTGGAGATTAAGTAGAAAGTACACAAAAGAGGACTTGTGCTACAACACGTCTGGTGACACCAAACTATGGTTCGAGTCTGAGTTTGGGGTTTTGCCATTTTTATCTTAGTCACCAGATCTCAGTGTTATCTGGGATGCCATGCAGAGTGCATATATATATATATATATGTATGTATGTATGTATGTATATAAATATATATATATATATATATATATATATATGTATGTATGTATGTATGTATGTATGTATATAAATATATATATATATATATATGTATATGTGTGTGTGTGATACACCCAAGTATATCCATTTTTCCCTATTGTAACTTGACTTCAATTACAGATTTTACTTCACACATATTTTCCTATCTTCCATGTGGAATTAAGCTAATTAATTCTAACAGATTTTTAATAACCATTTTTAAACCCATCTTTAGCGTGTGTGCCAAAACCAAAGATAAATATTTGCTTGGTGAAAACTATTGTTTTTCAGCTGGAATATTTCCGATCCACTTTTATCTTTATCTTTTCCAGATATATATTCATCTCAAATCTGCATGTTTCCTCAAGGACACACAATTCAACTAAATGATTTTATAGGTGATTTGGGGCAGGAGGAAAAAAAAAAAGAATCACCAGACTCAGCTAGACTTTGGCCCTGCAGGATTTCACTTGCTTTCTTTTAGGTGACCATTTCACTGAAGACTAATTTCTATATGAATTGAAAGTCACTGAAAAGGACATGCTTATTAACTCCTTACATTAGACACAGTTTAAAGCATGGAAAAGCATAAATGGTTTCAAGCATAATACTCAGGCTTTTGCCTAGTGGGAAACTAATAGCCATGTAGATCAAGTTCACTGAGGGGACATGGATTAGATTATCTGGAAATTGTTATAATATGATTTACATTTCATATTTTATTCTGCGTAATAAAGAAATATATTGCACACCTCACGTATTTGCAGGCATGAATATATTACACTGTGCTGGAGGTTACTTTATTATAGAAATTTAGACAGTGTTAAATTTGGTACAGTGTTAAGTTTTGGCTTCTGAGCTCCAGCTATGCTGTGTTAGCCAACAGTTATGGGATGTTTTAAAGGAACTGATGTAGTTATTTGTAGCCTTGTATGCTACAGCCAAATCCCAAAGTCACATCTATGAAAGAACCAGACCGGGTGTTTGATATAAAGTGAGTAAAAAAAATTCTGCAAGTTCTGCAAACTGAGTAATAACAACAAACCAATTACCTGCTGTGTGCATCATATACACTTTGGTGTACTTGGTCCCCAAAAAGCTTCGCATTTCTTCATTTTCTTTGTCGAAGCCATGATCCCAAAACCCTGCAGTAAAATAGAAAAGCAAGCTGTATTCATAATCCATCTAAGAACATGCATGGAACATAGTTTGGGTATATTACACACAAACACACACACACACACACAGTTACCGGTTCTTTAGAGCCATTAACAGAAAGTAGAAAAGAACATCAGCCAATCTTGTTTTGTGCAACCGAATGAGGCCATCCTTCATAACAAAGCCAGCTTCCACTAGAAAGTTGACAGATTAGATCCTATTAGACCGAAATCGTACAAAACTACATTAGGGACACAGCGAGAGAGAAAAGAGAGAGATGAAATTAAGACAAGGCAATAGCGAGAGAGAGAAAAGAGGCTGCACACATGAGGGAGGGGTGGCACAGGACATATTATTGCAGTCCATTAAACCCATTACGTTCTATAACAAAGATGGGATTCGATAAAGAGACTATTAGCAGAATTATAGTCACATGTGCTTTTTTCACTAGTCTTTTCTCCCTGCTGAATTAGCCGCAGAAAGGTGTGTGTATTTTTGCGTCATGGGCCAGAAAGAAAGACACGGAGAGAGAGAGGGAGAGAGAGAGACGAAAGAAATATCCATTATTACTATAATGGGATGGCAGCTTCACACAATGTGGGGTTACAGCATTTCACCCCATTATTGTAACCCACTACATCAAAAACACTCTGGTCCGCTTTATGGGGTTAGACGAGACAGTCTTCATTAGCAGCCATTGGCTGCTATAACGGAGTATGAAGTCTGTCTTCTTTACGTAGACACGAGGGTGATTTAAAGCCCGATGCGAGCTGGGTCTGTAGGAAGCAGTTAGTCACTGCCGGATCTTTAACTTTCCATTACTTTAGAGCTACGTGTTACTTTGCCACCCATTTCTCTCCATTGCAGCTTTTTAATATAGAGTTATGTGGGCAATAATAATGATGGTTGCTTTGTATTCTGTCACACATTCAACTCTTAAAGGAGAGAGTCATCCTTTATTTTAAAAGCTGAAATGTTTACCACATGGTGACTAGATGGAAATACAATGCTCTCCTGACGAGCCGGACTAGTCAGAATCTCAAATTCTTTGCAGAGTTTAAAAAGTGACGTCTGGGTGGAATCCATTAAACAAAGCAGCTTTGTTAGGTGAACCCTGGAGGACGTGCTGTAAGCTAGGCATTATGGAAAATACACCTGACCCTGTGTTTGAGGAAAGCCATGTATATCTGTGGGATGTGCGCCAAATCATAGTGTACGATTCAATGGCATGCGAAGGTTTCAATTAGACGTGTGAAAACAAGTGAAGGAGAGCTCCTTGGTTACTGATTATAAAGATGATGAAATTTGAGCACTTCAAGGTTCACAACATAAGACACGGTATCCGGTGGTTATTAATGGGTGGGGAAGATGATTGAAACAGAAAAACAAATAAAAGGGGATTTCTGCAATGCGAGTGCCTAAAATGCCATGCAGGTTTTCAGCACCACAATTTTGTCTGTTTTGGCAAAAGAGATGAGCGAGCCTGGATGTGTATCTTGGTGATGTCACATCTAATGTATAACCGAGAAAAGAAAAAGGAAAGGGAGAAAATAGGAGAGGGACCTGGCCGCAGTGAGACGTCTCGTCCATTAATTACACTACAGAAAAACAAAACCACTATTGTGAGGCTTTGCATCACAATTTCGCTCCCACTTTAAATAACCCAAGCACCCGACCACAAACGACACTCAGGGAGAAAAATAAAAGGACAAAACAAAATGAGGTAAGCCATTTTCCTACTCTCTCATCAACTCTGTGATTACGGAACAGCGTGCTGCTTTGGGAGATGCTTTTATTAAAGCGTACACGGGTGTGCACTTGTGGGTTTGTGCCTATTTCCATGTTTATTGTGTGTAGGAGGTTTTTTGGTAGTGCTGGTTCTTTCTCTTTTTTTTCTCCTCCATTGCTGTTTGCGAAGAACAAAGGCTTAATTAATTAACTGTAGTGGACAGACTCTCTCCTGGGTAAGACCACCATCCCTCGGTCTGTCCTTTCCCCACTCGCTCACTCTCTTCCCCTCTTTCTCTTTTCTGCCATTCTGTCCTTTAGAGCTCTCGTAGCCGTACGCTGACGGTGTAGAAGGAGGGATAATTAGCAGAAGAGGAAACAGACTAACCAACAACAAGAGAGCTGAGGATACTACAGGGACCTACTGCACAAATCAGTTCTTCCACAGCTACAGCACAATTTCTAACACAATATAACTGATTTGGTCCATGAGGGAGTCGGATACTCACCTGATGAGTCGAGTCAGAAGAAGACGACGAATATGAAAAAGAAGAAGAAGCCTTTATTTGTCACATATACACTGAAGTGCCTGAAGAACTGGTACACACTGGTGATGGCTCCGTAATATTAAACGTGAAAGTGAATGTGAAAGTGAACTATTTGCCTACTGTGCTTGCACACAGAGAAATTTGACCTCCGCTTTTAACCCATCCGTGCAGTGAAACACACACACACTAGTGAACACTAGGGGGCAGTGAACACACTTGTCTGGAGCGGGGGCAGCCCCAAACCACAGCGCCTGGGGAGCACCTCAGTGCTCATCTAACCTAATCCTAACCACCAGCTGGTGCGCACCTTTCTGACATCTGACAATCCCAATGGGTTTGGCCTCTTCTAACTAGCCAATACACCACCGCACACATCTGAGTTTGGGGTTTTGCCAAGCCACGACATCTCAACATTATCAAACACATCTGAGATGCCATGCAACGCGCTGTGAAACACAGAAATCCTACACCTACAGTGCTGTAGACATCAACAACCAGAATGGAGACATAATTAGTGTCGCAAGCCAGTATTATTGCTGTTGCTAGAGAACCTAGTAGTTTTATTTATGGCCATGATCCACCTGCTTTGACTGAAAGAGGCCATTTGATTAACATTGCAAATGAACAACCACAGACTGTTCTTTTTGAATGACATGTAAATGCTACTATATAAAAAGACCTGTGTACAACAACCTGGAAAAAGCTTGAGCTACTATTGCTCAGAGGAGACTAGGAAATTGTGCTGGATACACCAAAGTCAGGAGGATGGCAACCTTTACAAACAGTCTGTCTCCAAAAAGCTCCCTGTTCTCATGTTTTTCAAAAGCCAGAGCGTGGGAGTGTATTCACACGGAGGTGGAAAGAACCACTGAGATTCGGATACATGTAACCAGCTACATCTATAATATTTGTTCATTCATTCCTTTGCAGTAACTGTTTTATTCTGGTCAGGGTCACGGCGAATCCGGAGCCAATCCCTGGAAGGCAGAAGAATTCAACCCAGATGACATGCCAGTCTGCCACAGACAGACAATCACACACTCTTTTACACTTATGAGCAATTGTGCATAACCAGTCCCTCTATTGCCAAGGCAAAGGAAACCATAGAACCAGGAAGAAACTCACATGGACATGGGGAGATCATGCACAGAAATTGAGCTGTGAGATGGACATACTACCCACTGCATCACCATGTCACTCTACATGTCACTCTACATACATACAACAATATATATACTGCAAAAAAAACTGGTATAGATTGGTGGTAACTCCATAATGGTATGGGTTTGTTTAGCTGGCATTTTATGGGACCCCTGGTACATCTACAAACCTCTCTGACAGGTAAACGCTATGTGTGCCTCCTTTCCGATGTGTTCATGGCCCGCATTCGCTGTAATGGATATGCCCCGTTCAACAGGACAATCCACACACATCTAGAGACACCAAATTATGGTTAGAGGAACACTAATCTGAGTTTGCGGTTTTGCCATTCACACCTAAGTCACCAGATGTCAACGTTATCGAACACGTCTGGAATGTCATGCAACATGCTGTGGAACACAGAAATCCTACACCTTGGAATATAACAGAATTGTAGCACATTTATTGCCTACAGAACATTTCCGCAAGCTTGTGGAGTCCATGCCCCGTAATAATAATCTGACATAATGGCCTAACAGAAAAAAAAACAGCACAAATATAGAGAACGAGAAAAAGAACATGGTTTTGATGGATGTGGGAATGAAGCAGTGTATGCATGTAAAGGAATTACTATCGGACCCTCCAGCCATAATATGATTTACTTGTCAAATTTATAAATCCAAGCTCAAGTCAATTTTCATAATCTCATTCATGTACCCTAATCTACTGTCTAATCTAATTTGTATATTTCAGTTTTGAATTAATGTGACCAACCAACTCCTGTGGCATGTGAGAAAGAAGAAAAAACATAATTAAGTTGAAACGTGAAACAAAAGAAATTAATTAGATTACTTATCAATCCACAGTCAATCATCACTTATTTTCACTGGTGCATTGTATTGGAAAGACAATCAGACTTCACACCAGCTCTGTCTGTTTAAGGATGGGGGGGTCTAGGTAGGTACTCACCAATATTACCAAGAAAAAGAAAGAGAACGAAGTATGAAGGCACAATTATGCTTGTAATCCAGTCATCGGTGGTTTTAGGCTGTACTTTCAAGCTAGGTACATTAATCATACCTCAATTATTATACATGCCAAGAAACTCATTAATGGTAAGTTGTGTTTAACTTGTTATACTATTCTAAAAATGACTCTTAGAGCTGCCAGAATGTGATCTATAGAGATTTTCCAGCATTATAACATTGTGTGGATTTAAAACACCCCTAGCACGGGATACACACTACAATGTAGCTTTTAATTGTCATGTATACGTTATGACAAGGTGAAATTCCTTTTTTTCCTTCAATAGGACTCAGTAAACAGCAACCTGTCCACAACACATATGCAGAGTAAACCAAATGCCTAGCAAGGGCTAAAAGCACTAGCGCAGTGTGTGTGAAGAGAAGGTCTCACGGTGGGGAAGAAGACCTGGACACTTGTTACTAAATTATTCAGCATGACACATCACCCCCTATAGGAAGATAAATAAGCTCTCCATGATAGACTGGAGTATCATTAGTTATCAACTGTGCAGACCAACAGAGGGAGCACACACTAACACACACACACCCTGACACACACACATAGTGGCAGCGACATACACAGACGCAGCGTTCACATGTCTGCAGGTACATATTTACATTCCACAAAGGAAAGAAAATCACTAATGCTGAATAATCTGCTAGAGAATTAACCTGTAGCAAATTTGTCTCAATTATAGTTAATTTAGCACTGGTGATTTTAGTGGGTACACATTTTAATCAGCCGCATACAACACGAACCCCCTGAGATGCAATTCTGTAACAACTAATCAAATCTGAAACAAACAGAGCAGACGTGCACTTGTTCGTAGTCTATTTATCAAGCACCAGCACACAATCAATCTACGTCTAGTGTCATCATGAGCACAATCTGTACTGGACCCATTCCCAACACTCTCTTGTAAGGAACAAACTAACTGTGTTATCAGTGTGCCTTATGCAGAGGAGGACAATAGAGAAGCCACTTGTTACAGCAGCCTACACACACAAGAACCACTACACAACCTTCGTAAACATTCGCTGTATTTATGATGGCATACTTGTACATTAGAGCATGGTTTTGAATTATCTGGGTGGTCTGACTGCCATAAATAAAGATTTGCCCCAAGAGAAAATGTTGTAATTTGTAAATATGACAATACATTCCCAATACTCATGCCTGGAAAAATCTTTCAGAGACCCCTAAAGTGTACCAAACAATTTCATAATGTTGACGTTGAACATTTTGTCTGTCTGTCTTACCCCAATCATTGCAATGGCTTGTGTTGCGCAAGCCAATGGACACACCGAAGGTTAATGTAAGTACATTTACATTTACGGCATTTGGCAAACGCTCTTATCCAGAGTGCCTTACACGGTTATTGGTATTACAGGTAGGCCAACACAGTGTTAGGAGTCTTGCCCAAGGACCCTTATTGGTGTAGCACAGACTGGCTGCCCAGACCGGGAATCGAACTCAGGTCTCTCAAATGGGAGCCAATGATGTTACCACTGTACCACACCAACCAGCCTTATGTGACAGTTACGTGAGCTAGCTTAAGTTTATGTTTGCCTTACTTAACGTTAGCTAACTAAAGTAAACTAGCTACTATCCAATGTTGGCTTGGCAATTCATTACATTTACATTTACGGCATTTGGCAGATGCCCTTATCCAGAGCGACTTACAAGAGTGCTTAGTTAGAGTCTTGGAGTATCTGAAACTAGTAAAGAGAAGACGACAACAACCAAAATAGTCACAAAGCTGAATAAGAGAGACAAACAGTTCACAAACATTTATTTTTTAATTAAGTGCTGGCAGAACAGGTGAGTTTTTAGCTGGCGTTTGAAGACAGAAAGTGACTCTGCTGTACGGACAACAAGGGGTAGTTCATTCCACCACCTTGGTGCCGGAACAGAGAAGAGTCTGGATGTTTGCCTTCCATGTGTCTTGGATGATGGCGGGTCGAGTCGGGCCATATATAGTCATTACCGAGTCATTACCAATATAAAATGTCATGTTGTATAACTTTGGCTGACCTCGGTGCTCAGTCGTTAACAAATTAGTCAGTATCATCACTGAGACAATGGAGGATAAGTTGTTGTAGAGATATGCTTGACATCAACATAGAGTTTATTATTTCATTTCACTAGTCTGTTGTGTGGATGCGGTGGTTTGGTTAGTCTTTTGTGTTTTGGATATTAGCTTTAATAATAAGGTTTTACCTGATTAGGCAATGGAGCAATATTAAATTATTATTAAATAATATTATTTGTGTGTGCTGAAGGCTGACTAAATTGTATTAGTTCAAATGTATGACTGCTTTATTGAACTCAGATTAGATTTAATTCAGTGTCAATATGAAGAAGAGGTGAGGAGATATCCCACTCTTTTTAGTGCTAAAAATGTTGAAACTTGTAAGAATTTGAATATGATAATGCAAGATGGTACATGTGATGGTAAGCTCTACATTTATGTGCTGTTGTATTAAGTGAAATGACAGTCAGAAGGCAAAAAGAGGCCAGGGGGACAGTGAGCAGGCAGGACAGAGCAAAGAAGTGAGTTAGAAAGTAGACTGTATTTATCATCTACAGACTACAGACATTATATTATACAGATAAAATACTGTAGGGATTATAATACAGTGGCTGCACTGTACTAGGTTCCCTTAACACTACTGAGAAAAAGTCAACCGCATAAACTCTTATTGTATAATTCGCTTTCTCTGTATACTATTTATTCTTCTTGTAGAATCATGTGACGATGATTATATCATATTCTACAGGTATGTGACTGCCTGTCAGTGAAATTCACTTGGGGACACAGGTACCTCAAAATGACTTGAAAGCTTTATTGAGCTTTATTTTCGTCTTATTCATTATGTGTTCGCTTTTAGAAGATAAGTCTAAAACTAATGGGACAGGAAAGTAAAGACTGTCTTTATTAGGGGTATAAATCCCAGGCTCCTACATTATATGATTCAATTGTAATTCTGACAGCAATGATTTGATATTTAAAGATGCCATTAAATCTGCCGTGTTACAGCATGATATATGGTGTAGATTCATAAGGCAATGCTTCGATATTTGATGTTACACTGAATTTGAAACTATAATAGGGTACAACTCGATGTGGTATCCTCTGATCCATGTTACCAATTAATGTGTGAGCGGTATTGACTATAGAATAGAACTATTTTAAATATTTGCACAGTTTAAAATGATAAAATATTGTCCATAAACAAGTAGTAGCAATTAATTTATAATTATCAATATAAGAATCTATGTCATAATTGTTGCACAACTTCAATCGATGCCTTTTAAATAGGGCTGTCAAACTATAAAAAATTTTTTTAATTGCGATTAATCTCAGAATTTCATATAGTTATTTGTGATTAATCGCATTTTTTTATCTATGTAAATGAATAAGCCTTTAAAGTGAAATATTACAAATAAAATGATGAACACATGTTATGCTAAAAGTACTTGTTAAAAACTGCTGGGACAAGAGAAAACGGTAAGGGAGTTTCTTCACTCACATACTAGGCAGTACTGAACATACAAAACACAAATGAAATGAAACTTCCCGTTTAACAGATC